>APFE031322197.1:11557-39762 GCA_000404065.3 Pinus taeda | reverse complement strand
ATATTTGGGTCATATTGTATCTCATGAAGGTGTTAAGGTAGAACCTAACAAAATTAAAGCCATTAAGGAATGGAAAATCCCCACATCCATAAATCATCTGCAAGGAGTTCTTGGGTTGCCAAGGTATTATCACAAGTTTGTTAAGAATTATGGGAGAATAGAATCATCCTTAACAACATTACTAAAGAAATATGCAGTTTCTCAGACTCTAGAAGCAACGAAAGCCTTTAAACATCTTAAAGAGGCAATGTGCCAAGTACTGGTCTTAGTTATGCCAGACGTTAAAAAAACCTTTATTATGGAATGTGATGCCTTAGGAAATGGGATTGGTGTTGTTTTAATGCACGAATAAAGACTCATTTCTTTCGAAAGTCATCCAATCAAAGGAAAGTATTTACACAAAGCTATTTATGAGAAGGAAGCGTTGGAAATGCTACATGCACTTAAGAAATGATGAGCTTGCCTAATGGGAAGTCACTACAAGGTAAAAATAGATTAAGATAGTCTTAAATACTTTTTAGAACAAATATTATCTTCAAAAGAGCAACAAAAATGGGTCATAATGATGTTGGGTTATGACTTTGAAATCATTTACAAAAAAGGGAAGCAAAATGTTGTTGCAGATGCACTCTCAAGAAAATATGAGGATGTGGAATCATTTCTTAACATCATTTCTATTATCTAACCATATTGGATAAACAAAGCAAGGGATGAATTGAAAAACGACGAAGAAGTGTGGGAACTCATTCAAAAGTTACAAAAAGACCCCAGTGCATCTGATACATTTAGCTGGAAAAATGATTTGTTATGGTAAAAAGATCACTTATACCTTTGTAAGCATTCCCAACTCAAACAAAATATTCGTATGGAATTGCACACCTCTCCCTTAGGAGGGCACTTAGGATTTTTAAAAACTTACCACAGGGTTAAGAAAGAATTTTTTGGGATGGCCTTAAATTTGATATTCAAGAGTTTGTGGCGGAATGTTTGGTTTTCCAACAAAATAATGTTGAAATAACTAAGACCCTAGATCTATTACAACCTTTATCCATTCTAAGTCAACATTGGGAGGAGGTTTCAATAGATTTTGTCACAGGTTTACCCAATTCCAAAGGATAGAGTGTCATCATGGTGGTAGTTGATAGGCTTACCAAGTATGCACATGTTTTTGGATTATCTCATCCTTTTAAAGCTACTACAGTTGCTATTGCATTTATGGAAACAATAACAAAGCTACATGGAAACCCAAAATTATTGTAAGCGACAGAGATCCCATTTTCATTGGAAATTTTTGGACATAATTATTTTCTTTTCTGGGTACTTAGTTAGCTCATAACTCATATTATCATCCTCAATCTGATGGGAAAACTGATATAGTGAGCAAATTTTTGGAAGGATATCTTCATTTCTTTGTATCTGATAAACATACACAATGGGTCAAATGGTTGCCTCTGGCTGAATGGTGGTATAACACTTCCTTCCATACTATAGTAAAAATGACCCCATTTATGGAACTTTATGGATATCATCCACTATCCATCGCATCATATTAAAGAGAAAATTCTAAGGTTCAAGTAGTGGAAGATCACATCAAGCATCAACAACAAGTTCTCCAACTCTTAAAGGATAACCTCATTTGGCACAAAATAAATGAACAACAGGTAGATAAATCACAGTGAAATAGTTTTGATGTGGTGATTGGGTAATTCTACGCTACACATACAAATAATGTCCTCAACATCTAAGAAGGATAATAAATTTCACAAAGTATTATAGTCCGTACAAGGTGTTGCAAAAAATTGGATAAATGCTAAAAATTGGAGCTTCCTATAGCTTTTCGAGTGCACCCAGTTTTCCCATGTTTCATGCTTAAAGAGGTTATAGGTGACAAGCTCCTGTTCAAAAATATTGACAAAATTGAGAGGAAGAAAAAATCATATTAACCTGAAGCAGTCATGGAACAGGAATTCGAAACTACAAATGATCAATTTTAGAGTATCTCATTAAGTGGAAGAACTTACCCGCTGAAGATTCCACATGGGAGGATGAAAATTTTATACAGAGCATCCAAAACTACTCAAGTGTTGAGGACAACACTTTTTTGAAGGAGAGGGGCATGTCAGGTCCCTATAATACTAGTGTATTCCCTTATTATTATTGTCATTGCAACCCCTTATTTTTATTATTGTGCCCATGTTGTCCCCATATTGTTATTATTGTGCCCCATAGAATCCCACTATTGTTATTTTTGTGCCCTTACATTATTATTGTTATGTCGGATTTGACTATATTGTGACCCATTAGACTCCTATATATAGAAAGGAGGTCTTGTCATTTGTATCATCCAAGAATTGTTCATTTTTGTAATGTAAAGGAGGTTTTCCCCTTGAAGAGGCTGATTTTGAAGTTGTTTCTCTATCTTTTCTCCTATTTTGTGAGCTGGTTGCATAACAATCACACAAGTTTGGGGAAGAAAGAAAATTGGATTCGAAAATCACTTGAACACTCAATACATCCACTCATGCTGTTGATATAATGAGTACATCCTTGGCATATGTGATATTCCAAGTGTTTTGATGATGAGACTCTACCAAAAAGGAGATCATGCATACTGTTAGGGGGAGCCTATGATTCTTGACCATTATTGCAGAAGCTATCCATGAGAAGCCCTATGAAATCCTTGAGGAGTTATATATGGACAATATTAATAGATCATATCTCAAGAGTAGCTCATGAAATTGTGAAGGTGTCTTCCACTGGATCACTAGGAAAAAATCTTTCTTAAAGCAATCTTTTGTAAGCTAGAGGATTTTATGAAGGTAGGGGGAGTTGGTTCATCACATGAAGAAATGAAAACACATCTATCATGTACCACATTGTCAGAAGGAAGAGCACCTTGACAGTAGGAGCAACATGTCCATCATGGAGAACTATCATTAATGAAGGGAATATGATGGAGCAACATATCAAGAAGCATATTGATAGGGGGAGACTTGGGCACCCCATTTTCCATTGATGTCAAAGGGGGACAAAATATTGAAAGGGCAAGAATATTGCCATCAATGACAAAGGGGGAGATTGTTGGTCAAGGTTGTCATTGATGTCAATATGGCATTATTTGAGATGGAAAATATTCTTGTGATGTCAATCAACCTCATGAAAACCCTAGATGTTTCCCTTACATTATGAACATGTCAAACCATTAATGAAGAAGTCTAGTCTAAGTTTTCAATGATGCCCTAAAAATAATAGATTGATGTAAATCATAAGTGCCAATCATGTGCCTATGTCGACAAGCTTTCCTTGATTGATCCTCATAATGATCTAGATTTTAAGTACCAATTATGTGCCTAATATACAAGCCCTTGCCCTAAAAATATGAATTCCTTACCCTTGATGAATACTACACTTGATGATGACATACATGAATGAATACACTTGATGATAACATAAATATAAGCATGATGGATGATGCATTGTTGGAGGATTATAATTGATAACACACTTGATGACATATATCATATTAAACCAAAGCTAAATTGGAGAAATATCATATCAATGTTATATCATATGGGTGTTTTTATTGTGTGTCACCCTCAAAACCTCCAATATTTGATATGAGATATCATATATGTGACCCGACTCCGATCTTCAATATGCAATGTCATATATGCTACCTGACTCCGATCTCCGATCTCTAATTTTTTATTTTCTCCAATTTCCGATATGCGGACTCGACTTGATTTAAGTTACAATTTAATTATCTAATCACATCTGCCACTTTATCAAAACTTTTGAAATGGCACCTCCAATAAGACCTAAGCTCCCATTTCCAATATGCGGACCCGACTTGATTTAACTTATTGATTTAATTATCAAAATGCATGTACCATTTTATTAGATCTTTTGTAATGGCGCCTATGATAAGACCTAATCTCCAATCGCCGATATGATTGTGGAGCCACTTGGATTTATCATAGTGTTTTTAATATAATATCGCATCCACTGCATCAGAACTTTCCTAAATCACAAGTTTTGCAGGCCCTGTCATGTTAAATCTTCTGATACCCAATCCTATGATACCCATCCACGTCCACCACTAATGACACTAGATGAAGGATTTGTTGACATAGATGACATGGATAGTTGTTGAGGGAACTCTTATTTCAAGAACAACCACAAAGAAAAATATATATTTTATTGCAAGCCGACCTACACTCAGTCATACAAGTCGACCTCACTTTAAATAGATGTGTCCCTTCAATTATAAATGGAATCACTATAAATACAAGTTTGGACCACTCATTTGACAAAGGATTTTGGGTAAAGATTATAGTCATGAAACAAAACAACGAGGAACATCACCGATGAGGATATTTTTATTGCGTTATAAATAAGGTTGGAATTATTTGACAACTGAAGCAACTACAGAACCATGGATGCCATATGAAGCTAGAAGGTTTAAGCTACAGGCAACCATAGTAACTTCGGACCTATGATAAAAAGCCAAGAAAAATGTTTGCTGGAAGATTTTGGGGCAGCATTAGATAAGTCACAACTCAGACTCCTCCACAAAACCTCAGAATCCTTCACAGAACCACAAGCTCTTACACAAAAGCTCATATTCCCACATAGTCTCTTGGATAAGGCACATGATCTTGTACTCAACATCCAGACCTTGTTTTACACTTGGAGTTAAGACCTAGTGTAGAAGTTACAATAATTTGATTGCAACTCGGTGGAGCTTGGGCATTGCAATCTCAGTGGAGCTTTGACTTGTGGATTGTATACACATTTATGAATCTACATGTTGTAGCCTTGGACAAGTGTGATGAATGTGAAGATTGGATGTTGAGACAATGATGAACTTATAACTCTGATCAGTGAAGTAAAAATCTATAAGCAATGAAACTTTGAAGAAGTATTGGGGTGCCTTATTAAAGACCTTGAAGCATCCTTGAAGAAAGTTTGGAAGAGGATTTGAAGCTTTGCGAAGACATACCTTGGAACTAAAATTTTGAAGGCACACTTGGAGACATGATGCTTTGTTGAAGCCCTCATCGATTAGCCTTGAAGATATTTGTTTGGGAACCATGAAGATCTGTGGAGACACATTCTAAAATGACAAGGTTGTCATTGATGAATTGATTTGGAGGAGGCATTGTTGAAGATAAACATGGTTCATTGAAGAAGACATTGGGAGTCATGAAAAATTACTAAACTTATATTCATCAATTGAAGTAGGAGGTTGGAGCTTCATAGAGACAAGGTTGGTGCCTTGGAAGATAGGGTTGGAGCCCTAGAGGATAAGGGTCCGCAAGAGACTAGGTTGAAGCCTGTACCAGAGATAGGGTTGGAACCCTAGAGGTTGGTGCCTCAAAGTGACAAGATTGGAGCATTGGGAAGTCCAAGTCGGTGCTTGGAATAATATAGGTTGGATCCTGGGAGATTGAAGATTGATGTCTTCATCTAGGGTTGGAGCCCTACACAAACACTGTACTTGATTTATTGAGATTAATAAAATTGTTTATTATTATTTTTCATTTTGTGTTCTAATTATAATATATCTAACTGGTAAAAATAAAAGTTTAAAATAGATATTGATTCACTCCCCCTTAGTATTTCCAATAGTTTGCAGATGAACGAAAGCCTTGTATGGACTTAACCAAGAACCGACTGCCCGAGGTACAAAAATTAACAATTATATGATAGGACTTGGTTTCTCTAAGAACAATGTTGATCCAAACCTGTACTTCAAGATTGAGAAAAAAGAACCTGCAATTCTATTACTATATGTTGATGACTTATTTTTGACAGGTGCAGGGCATCTCATTATTCAGTGTAAGTAGAAGTTGGCTTCTAAATTTGATATGAAGGATATTGGATTAAAGCACTACTATTTGGGGCTAGAAGTATGACATAAGCCCAATGACATATTTCTTGTTCAAGGAATTTATATTGTAAATATCCTAAATGATGGACTCTAAGCTGATGCCAAATCCTATGGTGACAAATCCAAGAGATCTAAGAGACTTCGAGCCTGATTTGGTAGATCAATCCATGTACTGAAATCTGATTGGCTCACTGATGTATTTGGTTAAAACCAAGCTAGACATTTTCTTTACAATAAACACATTGAGCCAGTTCTAGGTGTAACCGGGACATGATCATTATATTGCACCAAAGCATATATTGATATATCTGTGGTATGGTTGACTATGGTTTGAGTTATGTCTCAAATGATGACATACAACTACAAGGCTATATAGATGCATATAGATAGGGAGTGTTGAATATAGAAATAGTACCTTTGGAGGTTGCTTTAGTTTGAACCCCACTATGATTTCATGGATGAGTAGGAAGCAGTAATTTGTTGCACTTAAAACTGTAGAGGTAGATTATATTGTAGCTAGCTTGATGAGTTTTGAAGTAGTGTGGATTCAGAAGTTACTTGTCAGATTGGTTGATCATGTACTAGAACTGACCGTCATATATTGTGATAATCAGAGTTACGTGAAGCTGTAAGAGAATCTAGTTTTCCATGAGAATTCAAAGCACATCACGATCAGGTACCACTTTATTTGTGGCATGGTGCAAAGAGAGAAGTGAAGCTCCAACATGTCTCTATTGATGAGTAGATTGTTAATATTCTTACAAAGCCTTTGTCTAGGTGAAGTTTGCATACTTCAAGGACAACCTTGGACTTAATAAGAACACCTTTCTTATTGAGAGGGAGTGTTGATGAGATAGAAATTTGGATTAACATTCACCCTATGTCATATGTGACCAAAATTAGGGAGAATGGTCTTGAAGAGGACGTATATTCTTCCTATGTCAAGTATATTGACTTGAATTAGGAAGAATGGTCCTAGAGGCCCAAAATTTCCCAAATGGAGTGTGGCTTTTCAATGTCAAATTCATTAGCATTAGGCCCAAAATTACTCAGATGGAGTGTGGAATTTATGGATTCACCGTGTGTCTGGTACCGACTAGAATAATGATGAAGCCAGACTAGTCTATATATTATGTGATAGATAGACCAAAGTTATGGTGACTACTGGATGCTAATGATGTGCCATGTGCTAAAGGTGTTGACCATAATTATGGCTGATCTACCATGTATTAGGAGCACTGATCAAAATTATGGTGAGAATGGACCATGTTCCAAAGGTACCAAATAGAATGATGGTCGCCTGTTGATGCTGATAAATCTACCATGTGTCAAAGTTATTGACCATAATTATGGTAGTTGAATGATGTTGATACTATTGATGATTTTTTATAACATTTTCTTAGAAAAATTTGTTAACAAGAAGAAAATTTTTCTAGTAATTATGGATACCTCCCTATCTAAAGGGAGTGTTAAATTTTGTGGCTATGGTCTGTCTTCATAATTTATAGTTTAACCCTTGTAATGTATAAACAATTTGTAAGACATGTTCTTCATGTCACTTTGATTATTTAGCCCTTGAAAGAATTATTTTAAGACATATTTTCATGTTGGTTTTAAAAGAGAAATTTTTGAAATTTGAATTTTTGGCTCCAAAATAGTCAATTCACCCCTCGCTCAAGTCAAGTCAGACCTAGTGAAGACACACCCATTCGTGAAGGAAAAACTTTATATAAAGACATTCAACCTCCTACATAAAGGCACCATTCAACCTCTTTCAAGCAAGACAATTTCTAAGCATCTAAGCAAAGGAAAAGAAGGACAAAGATCATATTTCTCTCTCTCTCTCTCTCTCTCTCTCTCTCTCTCTCTCTCTCGCTCTCTCTCTCTTCAAGTTTTCCATCTAGAAAATATATTTTTACATCGATTTCATAGACTTTGAGCTTCTTGTGACAGTAAAATGCTAAAAACATTCTTATCACCTCCAATCTAGCAACAAGATAAAAAGTTTCTTCAAAGTCTACTCCTTCAAGTTGAGCATACCCTTTGCACACTGATTTGGCCTTGTTCCTTATAATTTATCCATCCTAAATTAATATGTTCCTAAAGACCCATTTTGTGCCAATAAGTTTTTTATTATTGGTCTTATAACTAATTACCTAGCATGATTTTTTTCAATTTGATCTAATTCCACATTTTTTGGAATTTACCCAGTGTTTATATTGACTCGCATAAGAAAAATATTTGGGTTCAGTCATAGATAACATGGCAATGTGTGCTCAACTAGAAGTATCTATCAACATTCTTCTAGTTTGAACTCCTACTTTCTTATCACCAACAGTCTGATATTCAGGGTGATTATTTTGTACATAACTTGAAGGAGTTTTTGAATTAGGCATGATGCCTCTTCTTCTTCTTCCTCTTCTGATTCATCATGTTCTTCATCCTCATACTTACTGCTAATTTGGTCAGCTAGATTGATATATCTTGGTTTCTTCTCTTTGAGAGGTAAAGTTTTATCCATGTTTACATCAATTTTGTCAACAATCTTGCAAAATATTTTGTTATAACATATATAACCTTTGCTCTTAGTTGAATATATTATAAATATGCCCTCATTAGCTCTTGCATCAAACTCACAAATTTTCATCATTAATCTTGATGTATCACTTGGAGTAAAATAATTTGAAGTGCTTTATTGAGGCTGGATTTCGATACCACAACTCATATGGAGTCTTGTCAATATTTTATCTAAGGTGTGATTTAATTAAAATATGAATTGTTGTATGAACAACTTCAACCCAAAAGGTGTTTGGAAGATTTCTCTCATCTAACATTTCTCTAGCCATTTGTTGTACCAATCTATTTTTCCTCTCCACCAAACCATTTTGTTGTAGGGTGTTTGCAATTGAGAATTTCCTTCTTATTCCACATTCCTCACAAAAATCATCAAACTCTCTTGAGTTAGACTCCCCACCTCTATTAGACCTTAGACATTTTGATTTATAATCACTTTTATTTTCAACAAGGACTTTTAAGACTATGAACTTATCAAACTCTTCATATTTCTCTTTCAAAAATGCAATCCAAGTCAGTTTGGTATAATCATCAATAATCAACATAAAATATTGTTCCCCACTCAAAATTTTAGTTGTTTAAGGTCCAAATAAGTCTATATGAACCAGTTATAGGGGCCTTATTGATGAGTTTTCCGTAGCCTTGAAGGGCACTCAAATTGTTTACCAATTTGACACAATTTTCAAATTGTATTGCTTGGCTTTGAAATATTTGGAAAGTCCCTTACAACATGCTTTTTGCTGAGTTTCACTATATGATCAAAGCTTAAGTGTCCCAAAATTTTGTGCCATAGGCAACTCTCATTAATTTTCCCTAATTAACACTTCTCATTTTCCTCATTGAGTATGTACACATTATTTCAAATTTCTCACAACCTTTTCTACTACCTTCCCTATGATTTCCATCTTTATCTCACAAAATTTGGGGAGTGAAATTAACATCATACCCCTAGTCACACATCTGACTCACACTTAACAAATTTTGTTTGAGTCCATCCATAAAAGGAACATTCTTATCCTCGCCTCTGCCATTGTCCCAGTTAATTGTGACTTTGCCCATGATCTTTCCTATATCATCATTACCAAAGCTAACACTAATTGTCTTATCTTCTCTTAGTGATAAAAATTTACTCTTATCACTAGTCATATGTTTGGAGCATCCACTATCCACATGCCAATAGTTGCCTTGGTTTTGGGAATATAAGTCAATGCCACATTCTTCTTTCCTTTCTTCCTTATTCTTCTTCCATGTATTGGGTTATTCTTTTTGCTTGCTTGATTTGAGGAGCTAAATATAATTTTATTAGTTCTACAATCAGTTTCTTTATGTTCATAATTATATCAATAAGTTTTTTTAAGGATTCAAATACTATGCCTATGTTTAGTATTATAGGAGACTGTTTTTCTTTGAAAATGCATACTTATGGGTGTAGGCAAATATTCAATAAAAAACCATGTATATACTATTACAATTGGTAAATTTTTGGGAAATATCATCAATTTAATCATATATATGTAAAAAAATGGCGAATTTTCAACACAATGGGCAAATATTATTTTTAGAAAATGCCCAAAATTAGCTAATTAGTGAAATTTCTCCCATAAAATTTCTTCTATATGTCATTTATATCATTTAATATACTCAAATAAAGAAGAAAAAGGGTTGTTGTCTCTGGGATCATTTCTATGTGGATATACAAATCTACTATCTTTGTTTCTTCTTGACTGAAAATATTCACTTATTTTATTTCTAATATAATTATTTCTAAGACAGTCTCTATAATTTGTAGCCTTATGACTAAAATTCATACATGAATAATAATAACCATAGAATATGTTTTGGTACTTGGGAGAAATTTTCATTTGAGGATCTGATCTTCTGATTCTTTGATGGATTTCTCTTTGAGGGGGATAAGGCTTCTGTTGATTTCTTGATTGATCTTTTTGGTTGATTGAATTGTTGTAATTTTCCCTCCTTTGCTTCCACCTAGTTTTATTAAGATCTTATTTCCTTGCTATCATTCACTTTTATTTATTGTTGTTGATTTTTATCATTACCTTGGATTCCATTGTTATTATCTCATTTGAGTGCTTCAATGAAGTTGATTGGTTCTTTGTCTTCAAGTTTTTTTGAGATTGTCTCTCCTCCATAAACAAGGCTATTTTTGATGAGGGGATTTCTATGAACACTCATAATTTTGTCCAATTTGTCAGATACTTTCACAAATATTAGATTTTGGTTGAGCTAAGCTTTGGGTCTTTTCAATTTTTTTTCCTAATAGCGACAACTTCTTCCTCTAACTTCTCACATTCCTTCTCTTTCTCTTTCAGTTGTTCCAAAAAAGTTTCTTTAATATTATTTGCTTCTTGTAGCTACAAAAGAAGAAAATATGAGTCTCAAGTTTCATCCTTTTCTTTTTCATATTTCATCAACTCCTCTTTTTGCTTCTTGTTTTTCTTCTTGAGCCTATGTATTTATTCTAAGACACTAACTAGTTCTCCTTCCAGATCTATTACAACTTATTCTTCATCTAATTTATAATCATTTGTCCCTTCATCTTGAAATTATGTATCCATGAGCATGAAATTATTTGTTCTCTCTCCATTAGAAGGTTCCTCATCATCATCTTTTGAGGAGCTACTGTCTTCTTGGGTATATAAGTGTTTCTTATTTAAGTTTCTTTCCTTCTTGACTCTCTTATAATTATCCTTTTATTTATTACTATATTCATTATTTTCTTTCTTATGTGGGGATTTAGATGTATAGTGACCAACTTTTCCACGATCAAAACATTTGAAGGGAAATTTACCTTTGCATTTTCTAGACCCTCTCTTCAATCTTCTAACAAATTCATCTTTTTCTTCATCATATCTATAGGTTAAGTCTTCTTAATCTTCTTTGGTCTTCTTATTTGCTTTGAAGGATGCTTCCCTTGATGTAGATATGCCTTTTGTAGTTATCATTTGATAAGGATTTGATGTTCCATGTCGTTGATCCATTTTTAATGTGTTTAGGCCTTACATCTCATCAATAACATATACTTTGGAATTGAATATAATAGGAATATATCTCAACACCTTTTTAACTACTATGGAATAATTTATAGTGTCATTAAGACCTAAGCTAGCAGTTAATTTTTGAAGAATTTTCATGAAAAACTATAATTGGCTATAATCTATTATGTCACTCTTTTTTTGATTGATATTGGTATTTTTTTTCTTCTGATGAATTTTTGTGTTAATGAACCTAGTTGTGCATTTGATCAATGGATCATTAATTTTCTAGAAATTAAGTGTCAGGTGCTATGTTTGCAGGAAAACTAACAATTGTCACTAAAATTAGGTCATACAATTAAAATTTCTTAATTAGTGGTTGGAATTATGAATGTGTGCAGTTTTATGGTCAAGTCATGGCTATATGTCTTTTATGTATAATTTTCTTAATTAGATCCCAATATTGTATGCTTTGTATGACTAGTGGTGGTTTATTTGTTCCTAGTGGTCAGATGGTGGTTCAGATTGATAGCTATATGGATACTAAGTTTTGCAATTGGACAACTGCTATATGATCTAAAAAAAATTCCTCATTTTTGGAACTGGGCTTTAAAACAAACAAAAAATCAATTTTGGCTTTCAAAATTGAAAATCAACCTAATTATGGGTTATAACGATCTAGAAGTATTTCAATTCTTTGATGTGTCATGCTATCGATCCCTCTATCGGTCTTTATATAAAATAATCCCTAAGTATTTACACCATAGATTTCATGGCACCCATATTGTTGAAGTCAGAAGAGTGGAAATTTTATCTTTCAATGGCCTAAGAATCTTGATATGAATTCAATAATGTTGGGATCTAATACCATATAAAAATAAGATGAATACATTAATAAATCCATGATTGCATTCATAATGTAAAAAAAAAATTATTTCTTATAAAGGGTTAGAAACTATTTGAGTCAGTCCACTTTATGATGGGATAAATCGAAAAACATGTTAAAGTGAAATAAAACATAAAAAAAAACTAAATAAATTAATGTCTAAATGAATTTATTAATATTCATCTGTAAAATATAAGTGATTATTATAATATGATATTTACTTCAGCATAAAGTAAGGGACACAATTTCAAATCATCCTTGAAGTTGCCATCCATTACTACCGTTTGTTTCCTTAGCCTTTGTGAAAGAGATTTGCCTAAGCTATTCTTATTTCAAGCTCGACATATTGTAACATAAATTAGAGGCTACTACCTTACTAGTTGACTTGACCTTCTCTCCTTGGCAGGGCCTTGCCTTGACTTCTCTGAATCTCAAAGTTTCGAGAGTTATGAAGAAACCTTATTGAGTTTCAAAATAGTTCATGCATTGGTCATGGTTCAATCCAAAGAACAAGAATATTGAATGTATAAAAATCTATCCCTCCGTTGTTCCTTAACCCTTTGAATAACGTATAGATCCTTTTGATCATCATCAAGACTAATATAAATGATGAATTTCCCTATAGTTGATTTTTTTTCCAAACAATAATATAAGGTAGATTCTCTTTGTTAATGGCTAGAAGTTTCCATAAGAAACTAACATCTAAAAATATTGATGTCACATATGAAATGTATCCCCAAAGACATGTTCTTTAGCTATAATTTTACATGTAAATATATCAAACTATGGAAGTGTCATTCGGTGAAGAAATTCTACATTTTTGTCACCATACACATCACATATGCTACAAAGAATTTTCACTACCCATGATAAAATATTCTTGTAAATTAGTTGTAGGATTTTTTGAACATATCCCCACTATGCTTGGTTATTCATGAGGTAGACAATCTAAAATTTTGACTCCTAGATCCTCATTATTGATATCATAGATGGGATATCCATAAAAATTCCAGCAATTTGCACCCCAATTATGACTACTAATATGAGAATTATTGTCTATAACTTCATGGTTTTTGATTCCCTCTTCTTCCTAACATGAAGAGACAATTACATTTCAAAATTCCTCATCTTCCATAGGTTTCTTTTTCAAATCAACTATCTCAAAATCATCAACAATAAGATTATCAAATTAGGAAATTTGAGAAAACAAAATGCTTACGAAACCCTTATCTTCAAGAGAGGATGAAGTGGCAACTTAAGTATCTTCACTAAACTCTTCATCTTCTTCATGGAGAGCTACAATAAATTATTCAATGAAAATATCTACTTTGACTTCTAAATTTGAAATAATATACATAAAGGGCTCATCATTTGAAGAAGAGAGTTATCGTCTTCACAAGATTCATCCCTTTCTATGAAGTCAAATAAGGCATTCAATGCTTAGATCATTTCAATTTTTATTTTTTTTTTAATTTTAGAAATGATTTTCTATTATGAAAGGCCTTTAAACAAGAAATTCATAAGATCCTTTACAACCTTACTCTTTTCATCCACATAGCTCCTATTGTGTGAGATTCAACATATTGTTCTCATCAAAACTCATGAAAATCTTTGATCAAAATTTCCAAATGAAGAAATATCCTTTGGAATACAATCATGAAACCATTTCAATACATGCTAAGTATGAGGTAAGTACAACATCCTCATTAAAATATCCTCTCGTACAACATTGAGATTGGCGATAAGTTCAATGCAAGATATACTCTGTTATTCAACTAGACAGGGATTCCATGGAACTTTGGAGCATAATCAAACCATCTTGGAGGAAAAAATCCATTTAGATATCTCAACATAAATGAGAAATATGTCAGGAACAAATATTATATATCAAACCATTCATTCATCCTTAAATTTTCCATACTTGAATCTTCAAAAACATAATGCTGATATGAAATCAAAAAAATGTATACATTCACATCTAATGAAATCACTAGATGAGGATTCTAGATATTCAAACAACTCTTCTCATCTCACCATTCTAGCAATATCTATTAAATATGGGAAATAGACTTTATCCACATCAATAATGCCAAAATGTTCTACCCAAATCCTGACTTCTTGTGATAATGTCCTAAAATGTGGGAAACACCTCAAGAGAACTAAGGGATACCCCTCTTGTGCTAAAGAGAAATAGCCTTAGATAATAGAGAATGTTATTGTGGTGATAGTAGATCATCATTGTTAGATACTTCAAAGCCTTGCTTTTACTTTAAGACTATCACAAAAAATAAGCATTTGAATAGCAACACCAAAAAAACTTTAAAAATTAAAACAAACATTTTATATAATTTAGTTAAAAGTAATAATATATAGTATCACTAAACTTTTAATATATAATATATATTACATAATAAATATAATATTTTGAAACAAATTTTAAACTATTAACTTAAAAATTCGCTTCATCAATAAAATATCTACACAATAAATAGCTAAAATGCTCTCATATCATCTATTCCATATGCTTAAGATTAATAATTCAACATATTTTGATGCCCAGCAAAGTGCAGGCCCAACATCATGTTGACTCAACTTAAACACTTATTCCTCATATCATTTATTCCATAATCTAAGATATTATTCAACATATTTAATTGCCCAGCAAAGTGCATGGCCAATTTTTTGAATAAAAAAAAACACATTTGTTAACTTAAGTTAAAAAATTATTCAATTACCCATATTTTAAATATTTACACTTCAAAAATAATGATCGATGTTTTCTATAATGAAAAGGAAATTTAATCAATGATCTTGAAACTAAAATATATAAAAACATGGATACATACAAATATTGATACATTAACCCTTTATTTGTAGTGAAAGTACCAAACATGTAGTTTTTAACTATTTGAATTAACATTTCTTATATTGTTTTTATTTTTCCATATTTTAACTTTTAAAAACTCTAGATTAATATATACAGATAACATTAAATAGAATAAAAACATGTAAAATAGACCGGCCACCACTATTACTAATGGAAGGGGATATAAATGCCTCTTATTTATTTACCACCATCAAAGTACATAAAGAAAAGCACAACATGGAAAAAAAATTAATACTACAAAGTAGGTATAAAAGTCAAAATTACAATAAAAATATTAAAAATAAGAAATAAAATAATAATTTCATGGTTGGATCAGTACATTCATTAAATTTCTCATGATAAATCATATTTAG
Organism: Pinus taeda; assembly: GCA_000404065.3. Taxonomy (NCBI): domain Eukaryota; kingdom Viridiplantae; phylum Streptophyta; class Pinopsida; order Pinales; family Pinaceae; genus Pinus; species Pinus taeda. The sequence continues at coordinate 24,176 of APFE031322197.1, read as the reverse complement.
TGGTTCAAATTCCATTGACCAGAAATATTGAAATGTGATTTACTCAAAGGATTTTCTCAATAACATAATGAACCATAGAAGTTTGCATTATGGAAAAATAATAAGAATTAAAATTAGGGCATTTTAGTTAATAATCCAATGGTAAGTAGATCATCCTTGCCATTATATGGTGGCTCTTCCCTACCCTTATTTGGATGACTAGAGGTAAGACACATTAACTTCACATTTGCCATTCCCTAGCTCTAGGTTTCGTAGTTTCCAAAATCACTAAAAGTACAATGGGGAGCTTGTCATTCAATGCTTGTTAAGAGGTCTTTGAGGTTTATGGTATCAACACTTGGTGCCCCATAACAACCCAATTCACTGCTTGGAAAGGTAGTTTTGCAATCATTTGTGATTACTATAGTGAGACAAACAATACTAGATATTCTTCGAGGAGATACTAATTCATTATATATATGACACTACTCAATCACTCGATGAGAAAAGTTCATCCACATGAGCTCAATTAAAAACACTATTGTTTCTTCTTTTCCATATGAGAAAAATAGTTTCAAACATGACTAATTTCTTATGACATGAAACTCCATAGGCTAAGAGTATTTATCACCTAAAACAACAATCTTTGAGGAGAAGGGCTTAGGGAGAGATTATCACTGAAAGAAGAAATCAACTTCCACAACCATGTTGACATGGAGAAAAGAAAAAATGAGAAAAATAGTTAAGAGTGACTTGAGCCAATTATAACATGGGAGTTTGGGGTGATAAATATGAAGAGAGATATGGTGATAACTAACAATGAGGTCATATCCTAAAAGCAGAGACTAGGTAGAAAAGACCATCATAGGCTCAATTATGCCCCAAGGGGTAACTACATTAGAGGCACCCCCATAGGGGTGTATGGTGTCGATTTGTTGAGATTTATTACTTCAGCTCTCTAGATGTGGAAAATTTTCTCATTTTTTCCATTAAATAGTGCCATGATAACTTGGTTGTGGTATATTAGATACTCCACTCCCATCTCTTAAATTATAGACATGCTTATGGATGGAACATTTTGGTTATAACATATTCATTAGTGATATCCCACGAATTGGTTGTTTTACTTGGATGTGGTGCTATAACTTGTATAACCTTGATATGGAAGTGGTAAAATCTAACAAAAATTGACAAAGCTTCATAACATTATAGTTTTATACTTTTCCTCATCATACCATGGGGGACATAGTTTTCTTTTAGAAGTGGTCATTTGTTGGGTTAGTTTTTACTACTAGGAAATTTCTTAAGGTAACATCTAACACATCCATAAGCTTACTTAATACCTTATGTTGTAACCATTTACTCCATTTCATAAATAAAAATATATTCCCTTTAACATTTGACTTGTCAAAGATCACAAAAATATCTAAATGAAGAAAAGCCTAATTTAATCCAAATAGTTTAAGAGGTCAAAAGAAATTCAAATCAAAAGACAAAAATGTAATGCTTGAGTTAATGCCACTTCGCTATGATGTCATTACCCCTAGTCCCTTGGTTCTTTGTGAATATATAAATAAAAAAGGACTTGTTCAATGCAATGAACACTTGAAGAAAAAGGCGAAAGGGATAGAAAAAACACAATGCCAAGGAAATACAACTCAATGTTAAGCTCCCTTTTTAAAGGATTCTATACACAAAATTCCTAGCGATTGAAAGATAAAAGATAAAAATGGTAAATAAATCCACATCATTAGTATACTTTGAAGGTCATAACATGAATGTTTCACTTTACCCTTTCGTGATTTTCCATCACATCACCAACCATTACTTAGGGACCTACAAAACACACTTTTTCTATGAACTTGACACACCTATAATGATTAATTGTTGTCCCTCCATGATTAAACTAAGGAAAATTATAAAGGTGGCCTTTATTATCTTGTATTTGAAGAAATAAATAAGGGCATATCACATAATGGAACATCAAGGAATTGGACTGACCACTGCAAGTTCCTTGCATTGGGAGTCGTGTATCATGCCTCAAGATCAATGACATTGAATTAAGGTCTATGCCACTAAATTGAAATCTATCTACCAATTTTCTCAACATTGGGATTTATACCATTTTCTCAGGATCCATGACAATGTAATGACAATGACAAGGATGTCACATCATCACATTTTCTACATGGACCACTCTTAGAGGGACCCCTTGCCTAGTTTAATGCACTAATAACTCAGAAGCATGATTATTCCTCCTTGTACCACACATGGGGTCTTTGTGGGGATATTTGAGGACTCCCAAGGGGTGGTTACATAGGATCATAGATTGTTATGGCAATGATTGATGACATGGAAATTGATAACCTTCAATTGAGTAAGGAGTTCCTTACTTGAGGAACCACATGCCACACAGGATTAGGTTTTCTATATGACATCCCCAATGTGGGGAGATGAAATCACAATTCTAGAGGTGGTTATGTATTGTTTTAATGACTTCCTCACTTTCGGGAGTTGAATGGAGGGGTACTCTAGCCTTGGGCCCTTTTTTGACCATGTATTCACTTATTTTGAGGGTCTTTGTCTACCTTCGAGGAGTGTGTACTTCATTTAACCACCCTAGACCTGCACATGTGGGAGTTCCTTGTAACTTGAACCATGTTTTAGGGTTGCTCTTGTATTATAGATAGAAGGGGGTCGTTTGTGCCCACTTATTGTGTTTCTACTATTGTTTTTACTTGGGCCACTTATTTTTCCCATTGTTTGAGCTAAAGCACATTATATTACACCATGTATTGAGGAATCTCTCCATTTATATAAGGAAGATACCTCTCTCATTGTCATTTGTTGGAGATGAATGAGAAAACTTGGTCGAAGAGCTATTTTGAACCTCTATATTTTTCTTAATGTTTGTTTAGTTATTTTATAAGGGTAGGATATTTTATTTTTAGGGTTGTTAGAGGATAGGGATACATCAAGGCCAAAAAAGGTAACCATGCTCCACTTGGAAGGGGATTTCAAGGTATATATCTATTACCTTTACCCTTTGCATTGAGGTAGGACACCCTAAGGATCTTCTCCCTTGTCTTGGCCATCCTTTAAGATCACCTTTTTTGTACAAGGAGAGGCTTCCTAGAGAACCAATCCCCCCATCCATCCTTGAGAAGAATCTAGGAGGCCTAGGTAGCGTGTGAGGAGAAATCCTCTAGGTGACATCAACCCTATCTCATCATATTCCCTAAGGTTCACTTAGAATATTGTGTAGTGACTCCAAAACCCTAAGATATTGGCATATCATCCATCTTCAACTAAAAAAAATAAAACCCCAATTTTGTTTCCTTCCCATTTCCTTTTTCCATCTTTTTGTTTTTTTTTTTGCAGCCTAGAGTTTTTCTTGTTTAGTCCTAATCTAGATTGCTAAATTCAAGATTTTATCCACTTACTATATATCTTGGATTCCTGGATCTCTTGTGTTATATCATTTAAGTTAGCATATTAATGGTTGTTTTGATCTCATTTATCTAGATATAATCCTAAAAACTTGGTAACTCAAACATTTTATTCTATATATTTAAAGAGTTTGAAAGGCTTAGAAACACATCTCAAATGATAAATTAGCTCATGTTTATTGATTGATTTGTATGTATTAGAAGCAAATGGATGCCAATATAGGGAAAACGACTCATTCTTTGTTCTTGTTGTTTCAACATTTTAAATCTGATGCCCAATGGTTTTAAGGTCATTGTTGAGTTAATTGGTAAAACTACATAACAAATAAGGCAATGGCCCAATCTTTAACGAATATGCCTTGCAACAGGATATCTAAAAATGTGTTTTTGAGAAGTGATGACTTGGTTCTAGCATACATTTCACTGTTTTGGTGTTAATCCTCTCACTACATTGGTATAGGAATGTTTGAATTGTCTAATTACTTCAACTTGTAGCATTTCTAAACATTTTTTTATTCTGCTGCAGATTAGAGTAACTACCTTGTTATGCAACCAACTCACAAATAGAACAAGAGATAGATCAACGAATAAAAAATTAGCCTCTTTGAGGGGGAAACCTCATTTACATCACACGAATGAAAAATTCATGGATGATAAAAATTACAAGGCCTCCTTTCTATATATAAGAGTCTTAGGGGTCACAATATAATCAGAGCCTCCATAAAAATAATAATGTAAGGGCCAATAATAGCAATAATGGGCTTCTATGGGGCACAATAATAACAATATGGGGACTACATGGGCACAATAATAACAATAAGGGGGCTACACTAATAATAACAATAAGGGGCTACACTAGTATTATAGGGACCTAACATGCAACTCTCCTTCAAAAAATTGTTGTCCTCAACATTTGAGTAGTTCTAGATGCTTATGTATAAACTTTTCATCCTCCCATGTGGAATCTTCAATGGGTAAGTTCTTCACCTGATGAGATACTGTGAAATTGATCGATTTCGTAGTTGTTGCATTCTTGTTTTCATGACTGCTTTAGGTTCCAATATGATTTTTCCTTCCTCATCAAGTTCTGGAAATATTGTTTGAACTAGGAGCTAGTCACCTATAACCTTCTTTAAGCATGAAACATGTAAAATTGGGTGCACTCGAGAAGATGTCAAAAGCTCTAATTTGTATGCCATAGTACTAATCTTTTGCAACACCTTGTAAGGACCATAGTACTTTGGTGATAATTTATTATCCTTCTTATCTTACTCGAGGGACATTTTTTTGTATGGTTGTAGTCGTAAAAATACCCAGTCGCCTGCATCAAAACATCTGCCTGCATCAAAACTTCTTTCGTTGCAATGTTGATAGGCCTATTGTTTCATTCAATTTTGCACCAAAGTGAGGTTATCCTTTAAGAGTTGGAGAACCTATTGTTGATGCTCGATGTGATCTTCCACTGCTTGAACCTTAGAATTTTTCTCTTAAAGATGATGTGATGGACAATGGATGATATCCATAAAGTGCCATAAATGGGGTCATTTTTGCTGCAGTATGGAAGGAAATGTTATACCACCATTCAACCAAAGGTAACCACTTGACCCATTGTGTTTGTTTATCAAATACAAATAAACAAAGATATCCTTCCAAATATTTGTTCACTATCTTAGTTTGCCCATCAGATTGAGGATGATAATATGAGCTATGTGCTAATTGAGTACCTAGACAAGAAAAAATTTCCATCCAAAAATTTCCAGTGAAATTGGGATATTTGTCGCTTATGATAATATTTGGGTTTCCATGTACCTTTTGAATTGTTTCCATAAATGCAATAGCAAATGCACTAGGTTTAAATGGATGAGATAATGCACAGAAGTGTGCTTACTTTATAAGTATATCAACTATTACCATGATGACACTCTTTCCTTCAAACTTGGGTAAACCTGTCATAAAATCCATTGAGACTTCTCCCAGTGTTGAATTGGAATGGCTAAAGTTTGTAACAGACCCAGGGTCTTAATTGTATCAAATTTATTGTGTGCTTTATTTTGTTGGAAAACCAAACATTCTGCCACAAACTTTTGAATATAATATTTAACGCAATCCAAAAAAAAACCTTCTTGACTATGTGGTAAGATTATAAAAATGCTAACTTCCCTCCTAAGGGAGAGGTGTGCAATTCAAAAAGAATCTTTTGTTTGAATTGGTAATTCTTACAAATATATAAGTGATCTTTGTACCACAATGAATCATTTTTCCAGCGAAATGTATAAAAAGTACCATGATCTTGATGCAACATTTGAATCAGTGTCCACACTTCTTCATCATTCATCCATCCATCCCCTGCTTTGGTTATCAAATCTGGTTGGATAATAAAAATGGCAAAAGGCAATGCTTCCACATCCTCATCCTTTCTTGAGAGTGCATCTACAACAACATTGTTAATTTTTGCAACTACGGTAAAATTCCACCTTAGAAAAATTAAATGACTAAGATAATGATTACATTGAATTCCTCTTTTCGAGAGGAACAAAATCGACCTAAAGATCTCCCATTTTGGTCAAGCAAAAGTTGAATTATGAATTATTTTATTCATACATGTATTATGGAATGGGTCAGCCCTAACCACATGAGTAACTGCTTGGGTCGGTATTAAACCCAAGTGAACCCTTAGGGAAGCCAGTAAATAGAAGAGACCTCAAGATCATTTGGACACATGTTCTCTTCTCTTTTCTCTTTTTTCGCATAGGTTCAACAAAAGGAGTTCACACAAGGGTTCAAAATCACAGGTTAAAGGTTCAATTTGGGTTAGGGTTTTCTGGATCTTGGATGATGGCACAAAATAGGGAATTTTGGTCCTTGAATGCTGGAACATAAGCCTATGAGACTGATCAGCGACCCTTGGACGCTAGCACAGAGGCTTATGGGAACGACTATGACTTCAGAGGTAGATTTGGAGGTATCGGTCCCTGATCACTTGCACAGAGTCATCTTGAGAGCGACTGAGCTATCCCAGATGCATGCACATTAACTTCAAGGGAGTGACCAAGGGTTTTAGGTGTGTTGTACCCTAGTCGCATGCATATATTCTGCTTGAGAGAAACCAAGCAGTCATAGTCGCTCCCACATAATATCTGAGGGAGCGACTAGGGAGTTTTGGTTGCACACAGATAGTTTTGATGAGAGTGACCCGAGTTTAGATCTAGGGTTTGACATTTTGGCTTCAGTAGACTTTAGTGATCTAGTAGATTTAGGTTTCTCTTTGTTGTGATACAGATCTGTAGATTTGATTTGTTAGTATTCATTGCAAACATATGTAGGCTAATTGATAGTGACAATAGTGCTCAACAGTGTTCGACACAGTGACAATAGTATACAACAGTTGACATCAGTTTGGGACAACACATTACAACCATTAGTATGAGGTTTTTTATTCCTAGCATGGTTAGATCTGTTTCATAGATATCATTATTGTTTTGTTGCATACATAAAATTATGTATCATTGTACTCCCTTTTGCTGCATCATTTGATGATGATCTAAGAAGAAGAAGATTTGCAAGGGTTTTCCCAATATTGGGTTTTTCCCTCATCTCGGACCAAGCCTGATGTCTCTATATGTGTGCACGTTTTCTGCTATTAATCCTCTTATGTTTCATTGCATTTATGATGATGGTGATGTTGTTTATTTCTATGTAATTACATAAGATGATGTATAATGGCATAGATCTGAATAATGTAAAGATGATATGGGGTGAAATTAATGTATTAATGATGAAATGAAATTATCAAATAAAAGAACAATGTTTCCCTATGAAAAATTAACATGGTATCAGAGCTGGGATGAAGAAAAGTCATGGAGATTACCCTGATGATGACACCTTTTATGGAAGTAAGAAGAGGATGGTGGAGACATAAAATAATTCTATGGTTTGAAGAAAACCCTAGGCATCTTGATGATTAGGGTTTGATGGATTATATGAGGTTAGGGTAGAGAGAAAACCTTAGTTTATGGCAAAGGCTTGAGATTTGATGTATGAAACTCTAGCATGGTCTATGTGAAGCACTTGTGTCAGATTTGATGAAGCCCTAGATGGGATAATCCCTAGCAGACCTGGTTGGATACTTGAAAGCAACATTGGCATATGGACCATGGACATTCATGGATCTTGAAGAGTGGTTCAAGAGGGATAGAATCACCTCTCATTAAAGAGAAGAATTTCTTGACTTATGATGCTTCTTACTTGTTAAACTTATAGATATGATGATTATGTTTATTGCTTGTACTTCCTGCATATGTATTTGAGTATATGGATGTTTCTAACCTCCTTGATGAGATGTGATGAGTAGATACTTCTTGAGGATCATTTTGAGATGTAGATCTAGAAAGAGAAAAATAGTTACTTGATGAAAAGAAGACAAAGTGCTTCAAGTAGCCTATGAGAAGATGCTCAAGTATTTGAATACCACAAGGTATGCATGGTATGTTGTGTTTTAGCTATTGGTATGATGAGAATGTCTCTTTTTTTAATGGCTCATAAATGCACATGAAAGTAACTTGGATCTATGTTTCCTATTATGAAAAGATACACTTGGTATTGGACATTTTGATCTTCTTGAATTATATGATGCTATTTAATGTTGGTACATTGATACACTTGATGTGATACTAACATCTATGATCTATCTGTTGAATATATTGATCCTGTAAAGAAGGCTAGAACCTTGGCTCTATTAAATGATACTCTTGCTACTTATCATGATGGATTTCATATAGAAGGATAGCTCATTGTCTCCTATACATGAGTCTAGTTACAATCTTGTGATAAGCATGATTGACACTCTTTTTGTTTTGATAAAGCTTTATTGAATGATCTAACCTGATTTCATTGGTCATGAAGAGCATGGTAACCTTGATGTGAGAAGTATAAGTGTAAGATTGATAAATATATTTCTTACTAACTATGGTCATGGTTAAACTAAATGTCCTAACTTGATGGAGTGACTTGATAGAAACTACTATTGTGTTCATAATCCTTGAGATATGGTGTTGCATCTATCTGCTGCTTTGAGTCTAAACTTTGATGAAATATTGATGTCATGATGCTAATAGCTATGTGTTTATGATCTAATAGATTTGTTATTACATGACTCTAGTAGAGACATGTTGCTTACATGAATGAATATGAATGATGAAAATCCCCAGTCAGAGGTAGAATATCTTCTCAAGATTCTTACCCTTATTACTATTTGTATTCTATCCTACTGAATTATGATTTATGTGCATATGAAAATATTGCTCTCTAGCCAAGTCTTAGATCTGAAGCCCATACAGAAATTAGGGTTTCTTCTCTGGATGTAGTCACAGATCTAGGAGATTTCATCCCTGAACGAACGCATCCTAAGGCTTAGACAACTTCCAGACAGTTAAAGTCGCTCTCATGCTAACCTAAAGGGAGAGACCAGAGGTTTGACTATAATTGACCATTATCTAAAGCTTTCTGAAACTATTTGAAATCTGAATCATGATGTCCCTAACATATTCTACCACTGTTAACTGATTTCTAAAATTGTTGAGTTAAATTGTTGATCATATAATGAAGTATTGTGCATGAAATCAGATGGTCACCTGGAAGATGTTAGTATCATAGATGTATTGCAGATAACAACAAAATTTTCTAGCAGGAAAATCTTGAATGTTTTCCATAACATGAACATGAATATTGAACTTATGTTTTAAGGTGACTGGGACATACATATAGATATGTCACTATGTTTGTGATACAAGAGATTGACATGATTTGACTGATTGATATAGATGAACAATGTTTTGTCATGATGCTTGCCAATAAATTTGATGATTGAGATATGCTCTGAATATATATCTCACTACAATAGAAAATTTGGACTGGATTTGATGTCTAATAATTTGATTGATTTTCCTTGATGTCAATGCTATGTGGACACTATGATTCATGTGGGTATTCGGAAATTGGCCTCCTTTTTCTTAGCACAATGGTTGAAATAATTATAATTGTTATTATGAGAATGAATTATGTTATGATTATGAGAATGACTTGATTAAGCCTTAGAGTTATATTGCATGGCTGATTACAACTTGTTGACATGATAATAATCGAATTCAGACTTGATATGAGCTCTACCTGTCTCCTGGTTGAAAGTATTAATACTATGATAATGATGACTTTGATAACAGTCGCGATTTTGATTTTAAATTCTAATGAGATTATTTTTCTAAAATGATGATACAACATTGATTTATATAAGTATGATTATGATGACTTAGCAAGGCATTATGCTTAGAGCATTGCAATCCAGATATGTCTAGTTTTGACAATTCTATGATGAAGTTAGGATGATGAGTTCCAAAGTATGGCTTTGATATTGATTATGGTTTTAGTTTTTTTATCCGGATGATATAATTGTGACAGATGATGAGACTCTGATGATCTAAATAAGAGGGAGATGGGTTTTGAATCCTGAAATGATGTATCATAGCATGATGAATTGATTTCTAGAATTTGGGAAAGAAATTCCATATTGCAAATCTATTGGAAAATGTTTTTGTAAATCCTTGATAGATGTTAAAATCAACATGGCATATGATAATTTATTGAAGTATTGTTGATTTTTTTTTGCACAACCATATATAACTATATATATATATTATATATATATAATATTATATATATATATATATATAATGTTGCATAGAACCTGAGAAAATGATTGAGTTGCTTCATTCACATAGATTTTCCACCAAGCATGCTTTGAAATATCTGCATGAGGAGTTCTGTTTTTGAGAATGAGATACTTCTCCTATAATATGTGCCTGCATGGATATATTTATGATATTTGAGATTATTGTTGATAAGAACATTTGGATGTTGCTTTAATATGAGATTTTCCATAACATCTTGGATGAGAGGTCCATAGCATGACTGAGGTTGATCATGATGATACTAGTATGAGGTTGGATACAAAAGATCCTTAGAGAGTTGTTTGAGGATGATCTAGATATGGCATGGTTACATATACATATAGTTGGGACCAAGATACTCCAATATATTGAGACAATGCATCTGTTCGAAATAAGCTCAAGATTGTTGGTGGGCTCCAATATTGCAGCAATAATGTTGCAACTCTTGGGACTCCCTTCTTTACTTTTATCAACCCGGTTGTTCGTAACAAACTTGGAAGCGACGGTGCTGTATGCACAAGTACTAGCTCTTGTCGCAGCTGTCACTTGGTCAGCTGACACAAGTCCGCTAGGGGATTTAGCCAACTTCTATGAGTTCTCAGAAGAAGCTTTTAAATGATGGATGAAAGCTAACTCAAAGGAAGTTAATCTACTTGCGAAAAGAAACTGAAAGCCAAAAAGAAATGCAAACCCTAGCAAACCCTAATTCTACCAGCTAGTTCTACTGATGCAAAAATGAGAATGAAAACTAATAAAAAGAGATGTCATTACTTCCATGAAGATAAAATACATATGTCTAGACTACCTTTGTCCTAGGAAAGCATCTTTTTGTATTTTTTGATTAAGTGTGGATTTTCACATGCATATGCTTGAACTGTGATTTACTGTGCAGGGGTCGATCAAGGAAGAGGAATTCTTGGAAATGGTTGGATAGGTTCAGAGAGGGTCTAAGGAGTCCCTAACACTCTTCCTGAGAGTTTCAAAAGGTTTGACTATTAGGAAACCTCACTTGTGAGCTTCTAAAGGAAGTCTGTAGGGGTTCTACAGGATGTTTCAGAATTTCTACAGGATGTTCCAGAATTTCTACAGGATGTTTGGGAATCGGTTTTTAGGGGATGGATGAGTGAGGGAAGGTGCATGGATGGATTTGGAGGTAGGATAGGGGTCTAAAAATGGCCTAAGGACTGGTGGGTGGATTGGTGAAGAGATTTAGAAAGCTGACTTGGCTTAAAGAAGGCTAAGGCAATGATGGGTAAGGAGGTAAGGATTCGTGGACAAAAAGGATAGATAGGGAACGAGAAACTTAGCTAAGAGACAGGACAGGTGGCTCAAATGATGCTTTGGGTGGATGAATGAATGAAGAAGATGCCCTGTATGGTGTACCTTGATCAAATCAACAAAGACCTACAAATGATCAAATCCTAAATTAGTCTAGTCTATCCATCAATCAACATAAATGAGCACCAACTTTATTTGGGAAGAAAACTTTGTACACCATCTATGTAAAGAAACATTTCAGATGTCTAAACCCATGACTAATCTCTGCTAATAAAACAAGCACACTAAAGATTGCATAAACAAGCAAACTAGTGTTTTTGTGAGGCAACACTGTTTCCTCAATTCCAGCCCCAAATCCAATAAGGATGAGGCGAAACCAGGAGTGTGTTTGTCCCTTTTCTTGGAGGTTTTGTTGTTATTATCCTACCAAAACACCTAAACCAAATTCATTCATAAACAGTGATCTATTCCAGCAACATAACAAAATCTACTTAACAGAAATATGTTCAAATGCATAAAGGAAAACAGTGATACGTAAAGGAAAAGTAACAATACAGAAAGGAGGTCCTAGGCTCTCAAGTTGGGCCCAACCCTAAGAGCTTTGGCTCCTATGAAAAAATAAGATTTGATAGGAAACCAAACTGGTTCTCATTATCCAAAAATAATCATAATAGTCATGCCAAAAATGGCTACAAAGGAACAAAATAGAGCTACAGCACTAAGGTGCAAAGTACACAATAGTTTCAAAAGTATTTTTATGAAGGCTGAGGCCTCAACATTTATAGATCACGAGGGACCTAGCTGGCCTCCACAATTTGTGGAACTCGGCTGTCAAACTGTGAGTTAAGCAACCCCTTTCTAAATTATGCTTGGCTGCTTTCTAGATTTGGTTTGGTGGTCTTTGGAGCTCGGAGTTGGAGGTGGAGATCCCGAGGAAGGGTCATTAAATGCCATAGGCACCCCCCTTCAAGTCCTCACCTCAGGCTTGGCTGCCTTATAGCTCATGATTGCTTTGACTTTGCTCCAATATATGTCAAAAAACCTGAAATACACACGTGTTAACCACCTAGGACAAGTGACTTCCCTTATTCGTACCAAAGACACAAACATACTAAAAATAATGCATAAAATATAGAAAATGATGGATTTGAACAAGGACTGAACAAGGAAAATTAGGCCAAATGAGCCCAA
>APFE031322187.1:0-25345 GCA_000404065.3 Pinus taeda | reverse complement strand
GACTATTATGAAGCTTCTCGAAATTGTTCACCCCGTGGTTAAAATTCTGGTGGACATTGCTAAATCTCAGGATTGTGAGGTTGGCGATGGAACTACAACTGTCGTACTTTTTGCGAGAGAGTTTTTGAAAGAGGAAAAACCTTTTATTGAAGACGGAGTCCATCCTCAGAACCTTAATCGCAGCTTTCAGACAACTTATTTGGAAATCATAAAGTTAAAGAGCTTGCTGTTAGTATAGAAGGAAAGAGTACTGAAGAAAAGAAGGGTCTTCTGGAGAAATGTGCTGCAACTACACTTTCATCAAAACTTATTGGTGGGGAGAAGGAATTTATTTTTTTGGTAAGATGGTTGTCGAAGCAATTATTTCAATTGGTCAAAAAGACAGATTGAATATGATATGCATAAAGAAGGTACAAGGAGGAAACATGCGCGACTCGTTTTTAGTGAAGGGTGTTGCTTTTAAAAAAACATTTTCATATGCTAGTGTTAAACAACAACCAAAGAAGTTTATGAATGCTAAAATTCTTCTTCTCAATGTTGAGTTGGAGCTTAAATCAGAAAAGGAAAATGTGGAAGCCAGGCTGTCAGGTCCAACAAAATATCAATCAATTGTAGATGCATAATGGAATATTATATATGATAAACTGGACTAGTGTGTAAAAAGTGGGGCTAAAATTGTGTTATCTTGATTGGCGATTAGTGATCTGGTAACTCAATACTTTGCAGATCGATATATTTTCTGTGCGGGGCGTGTAGCAGAGGAAGATCTACAATGTGTTTCTGCTGCTACTGGCGGGTCAGTGCAAACTTCTGTGAACAACATTGTGCTTGAGGTACTTGGAACCTGTGAAATTTTTGAAGAAAGAAAAGTTGGCAATGAGCGATTCATTATATTCAGTGGATGCCCATTCGACCTAACTGCAAAAATAGTTGTACGAGATGGTGCAGATCAGTTCATTGATGAGGCATAGAGGAGATTGCATGATGCCATCATGATAGTTCAGAGAGAAATGAATAATTCTACCATTGTTTCTGGTGGTGGTGCAATTGATATGGATATTAGCAGATATTTAAGACAACATGCTGGAACCATAGCAGGAAAGTCACAATTATTTATCAATTCCTATGCAAAAGCTCTTGAGTTTATTCCACACCAACTCTCTGGGTTTAGATCCAGTGGAGTTCATTAATTCCTTCTTCAAGTATTGTTTTCACTTTTAGAACGTGAATCTATTAGGATCCAAGATGTTTTTGTTGGTTTTTTCTCGTGCTATAATTATAATTATTTCTCCGAGCTATAATAAGGTATGCGATTTCTTCTTATTATCAAGACAATAAAGCTTTGGAAAAGAATGTACCCTTACAAGGATATTGTGAGTTGACAGATGTTTGGTATGGGTCTCCCCCTACCAATTGGCCTATGCTGTTGCACGTGTCCATCACCTTGATGTCATGATTGTCATGCTGAATGCTAAAGTCGTTGTCACGGGGATGTCATAAAATGAGACTCACACGATTGGTTTAGACACAATGTCTTATTCCCTCACAAAAAAATGAATATATTTCTATCTGGGGTCACATATCTCTACTTGTTTTATGCGTTAGAATACATTGTTTTATAGTGCTTGTTGGAGTCACTGTTCAAGGATACGTTTGTGCTGCAAAGACCGTGTGTTGTATTTATAATTTGAAGGAGCACATCAAACTTGTTTCTTTACAACAAGGACATTCTTCTTCCTATATTGGGATTAGTGAAATATTTATCGTTGTATTGGAGATAAAAAATGGGAGGTTGCACTGGTTTCTTTTTCCTCTAGCAACAACCCCTACACGTGACCAATCTGGCAAGGCTCTGTTCGTATGAATGGATGTTACCAAACAACATATTTCAAATTGCCTACACTATTCTCTTCATTTATATACCTCTATATTATATCTTGAGTTTCCAAGCCACTTCAAAATTATATTGCGTGGTTGAGTGATAGAGTATCATATGATTGCTGCTAAACTTAAATTTCCAAAATTTATTGCCTACAAAACACAAGTTGGTGGTAGCAAGAAGGTCTCAGTTATCACTACAATTAGGTTTACAAAGGAAGCTCCAATCAAGCATGCCATGCTTTCCTTACAAAAGGTTCTCTCAAAAATATTCTTGCAATATATATAGTATTATATATATATTATATATATATATATATATTTGTAACCATAGGTAGTATCTTCCTTTTCTATATAGAACGATCTAGTGGCTTCAATTGGCCTAGAAGGGAAACCCAGTCTTTTGGCCACCTGAGTTTGCTATAAGCCATCCAAAGACAAAATTTAATCAGTCTATCCATCCAAGCTATGTGCACAGTGCATTTAAAAACACTTAACATACTAAAAACTAACATATAAGCATTTGAGAAAAAGAGCTATCCGCAAAAAAATCAGAGTAAACTGAGAAGGATTACTCCTTCCAGTTTTTAGTGACCAAATTTACGTTAACAAGAGCTGCCATGGAGTCATTGGGTGCTTGAGTCATCTGTATCAACATCTGCTGAGTCTCATCCAACTTATTGTCTTGCATTATCATAATGACCTGCAAGTTTTTCAGTTCTTTTTTCAGATTCGACATTCCTTGGGCTATTTTTGCCACTTTTGTTGTTGCTTGCTCAAGAGCCTTTGCTAGAAGCAGTTTTAAAACCCAGTACACATGAAGGGCTTGCCTATAAAGCGTCATACAACCTTTGGTGTTGCCTAGGTCATGGATGATTTCTGCCCATTCCTCCAACTCAGGATCTGACTCTTCTTCCACTACATTCTCTTCCATTTCTTGAATTAAATGGCAGATGTCCTCATCCGTCCCTTCTCGATATGCTCTAGCTGCGTCCTGGATTACGGTCCTCATAGATCTTCTCCCGTGCCGTTGGCTTGCAGGCATCAAAGTTGGCTAGTTAGCTCTGTTCAGCTGGATCTGTTGCCTTGTGCCTCCACGCCCCCTGTCTCTACCCAGGCGTGCCATTTTCCCCTTTATTGTCACCTGTTTGCAATTTTTAGCAGTAGAAGTTATATATCTATGAGTTATAGACTCCCCATCATCCTTCAATTCCTTATCCCTAGTCCCTCCTACCCTACTCCAATCATCTCCATTGTTCTGAATTTTCCATTGATTTTCTCCTCTCGGATAAAGGATGGTAAGTAAACCCTTTGTCATATTAGCCATCGCTTGGGCGAGGCTCATAGTTTCCTCAGCTTGACTCCCTAACATCCTACTACCATTCGTCGTAGTATTTTCTCTCTGGTCTTCGTTTTTTTCTCCCCCGGCGGTCCCCTTGTTCACTCATCCTTTGCCCATTTTTTGCAAAACCCTACTTACCCCCCTCTTCTGCTTTACTATGCATGGTAGAATATAGAGCTACCCCGCTCCTACCCTCATCCTTCCCGGTAGCTTCTATCAGACCCCTCTCTTCCATCATACCATGCAATTCAGCAAGAAATTCAAGAAGAAGGTCAAAAGAAACATACTCGAGTTCTTGCTTTCTCATCAAAGCTCCCAACGCCTGTGCTGCATTGTGCTCCTCTTCCCTTCAACGCATACTGACTTTCCTTCTCCCCTTTGCCACCCTCAAGTAATTTAGCCCATCTGGCCCACGTCCCATCCCACTACTGCTATTGATTTTACCTTTCCCTCTCCCCCCACTCCTTCCACTCCATTTCCTCGAAACTCCCATTGACATGTAGGACGCCACCTTGGCGATTTGGATGGCATTGCAGCCAATAGGTGGCCGTCCTGTCCATCCTCTCCCACGCCCTGTCCTTCTGCCCTTACTTTCTTTCCTTCTCACCCCGATTGGGGGCCACCTGTGTCTAATGTCTTTCGGTTGTGTCCTCATGGCAGTCTTGGGCTAATATCACTTTGAGAGGCTCTAATCCTAGCTTCTCTGGATGGGTCGGCCATATGCTATCTAGCTTACCACCTCGTTCTTCGCTTCTCCAATTTGCAAGGAAATTCGTTGCTCTGTTGCCTTCCCTTCTTACATGCTTGATGATCATATAATCAAATCTCTTTGAGATAGTTTCCAGATCTTGAACTAGGCTAGCTGTCATCTAGCTTTGCTTAACTTTGTCCCAAGTTGTCCCATTATTGAGTTTCCTTATTATGTTAGTAACCATTTTGGAATCACCTTCAACTTCCAAATTGTTGTAGCCATTTCTTATCGCTATTCTCAATCCTCGGTAGACTGCCATCAGCTCTGCTTCATTGTTACTCATGGTGCCCCCATTATCAGAGTAAATCCATCTTGTTCTGCCTTAGTCATCCCGGAAAAGACCTCCAAACCCCGCTGGGCCTAGATTGCCTTTGGAGGCTCCATCAAAATTTAGTTTGATAAATGGATAGGGCTACTGCATCCTATATAAGGGATTTTCCACATTTGCGGTGCTACCATTCCTTGTTCTAGATTTAGCTTGTTTAGAATTTGTTCTTCTTCCGGTGTCATTTTCCAGTCCTCTGTGCTCCAAGTTTCCGCTAGAATAGTTTCTCTTATATGACCCAGGGTTTTTTTCTAGACCTTCTCTAGAGACAACTCTTTATTTTGAAATATTCTCCTATTTCTTTCTTTCCATATCATCCACATATTCATGCCTACTACCAGACTCCAAGCTCTTCTAACCACTGGCCTCATGGATTGACCACGCCCCCATTGTTTAATTGTTTCTTTGATGTTCTAATGATCTCTATTGGTCCTTCCAAAGAGTCTCCTTACTTCTCCCCATTGCTGTTGAGCTCCACTACAAGAATTCAAGAGATGTTCTTGTGTTTCTTGATCCTATTTACAAAGACAACATCTGGGAGGGCCCTGAATTCCACGTTTTTGAAGTTGATCCTAGGTCAAAATGCGGCCTTTACCTACCAGCCACAAGAAGTGAGTCACTTTCGGCCACCAATTACTCTTCCAAATTTGTTTCCATATGGTTGTCATGTCATCTCATTCTTGTTGAGTGGTGAGATGATATGCTTCTTTCATCGTAAAGTTTCCCTTCATTGAATAATCCCATCTCAGTATGTCTAGCCCTATTCTTATAGGTATTTTCCTTATCTACCTTTCCTTTATATACAACTCTCTTTGCTCTCTTGCAATAAGTCCATCCCATTCTTCCGGGTCTTTCCAGGTTCTCTATGATTCCTCTTGGCTTCCTTCATCCTAGAATTCCCTAACATAGTTCAACCCTTCGTCTATTGCCTTCTGGTATGTGCCTCTTAGAGCCTGTATGCCGTTTAGTTTCTCCCTTTTCTGCTAGGCTTCTTCCTAGAATTTGGTTGAACTTTCATTCTTGATTTCCCAAAAAGCATGCTTATATATTATATCCCTGTTTTGACTGGCCAAATTCCATATTGTCGACCCTTTTGGGGTTTCCCTCAGTCTTAAGATTTCTTCTGGAGTTGTTGGCATATTATATTTTTTTATCTAGATTCTTTTCCATAGGTCGTCCCCTCCCTTCATCCATCTCCACCAAAGCTTAGCCCCCATTACTTGTTTCAAGGAGTATGGATCTCTCAGGCTCAATCCCCCTTTGGCTTTACTTTTCACCAGGTCCTTCCAGGATACTAGGGCCCACTTTCTTGGCTGCTTTGGTCCTCCCCAGAGGAATTTTTTGAAAATCTCTACAATTTTGGCACATGCACCTTTAGGGGCGGCCATTGCCGAGATTTGGTAGATCGAAATCGATTGTAAGACTGCCTTGACCAATACTACTCGACCTGCTATATTCAGGGTTCTAAAGGACCAGTTGGCTAATTTGTTGGCAATTTTCTCTATGGTTTGTTGCCAATTCATCATCCTTAATGGGTTCAGGGCTAGCGGAGTACCTAGATATTTTGTGGGTAGCTCTCTTGAGCAGAAATCTAATAATATTGTTAATTTTTTTTTTGATATTTCTTGCAATATTGAAGAAATATGTACATGACTTCTCCTTATTAATTTGCGTACCAGAGGCTTCCATAAAGAGGTATAGGATTTCTTTTATTCTTCTTGCTTCTCTGAGGGACACTGCATAAAACAGCATGATATCATCCACAAATTGCTGGTGCATGATTGGGAGGTTATTCCACCATATCTGGATCCCCTTAATTTTTCTTTCCCTCAATTCTTTCTTGATGTATCTTCCTAGCCCCTCCACCGCGATGATGAACAGGAAGGGGGATAGAGGATCCCCCTGACGCAATCCTCTCAAGGCCTTGAAGGTTTTAGAAGGTGATCCATTCAAAAGAATGGAGAAATTTGGGGTAGAGATCATGGTGGAAACCCATTCAATCCATCTATTACAAAACCCAAAAGCCCTTAAAACCGACTTCAAGTATTCCCAATTCAAACAATCATAAGCCTTGGAGAGGTCCAGTTTAATCATCATACCTGCTTCTTTTTTTGATGTTAAAGAATGCACTACTTCTTGGGAGGCTACCAATCCATCTAGAATTTGACGACCTTCCACAAAGCCAGTTTGTTCTGGGGAAGTAATACTAGATAGAATTGGCTTAAGTATTTTAGCCATAAGAGTAGCAATAATTTTATATATTACGTTACAAAGGGCAATGGGTCTAAAACCCTAAGGATCCTCTGACTTAGCTGTTTTGGGAAAAAGAGATAGGAGGGTTGAGTTTAAGCCTGTACATACATTCTGATTTTGTCGAGACTCTTCCACCACGTCCAAAATGTCTTGGCCTAGAAATTTCCATCCAACTTGGTAGAATTCAACTGTGAAGCCATCTGGTCCAGGTAATTTATTCTTCTTTATCCCTTTCACGATCTCTTCTACCTCTTCAAGAGTTGCTTCCCTCATAAGCGCTAAATTTTGATCCCTGGTGATCATGCTTGGAATTTCATTGCATATTCTCTCAGTAGCCTCTCTTCTATCTTCATTTGGTTCCATAAGGAGATATTTAAATTGATTTACTGAAATATGTTCCATTTCCTGATGCTAAGTAACTCGGAGTCCTTCTTCATTCTTTATGGAGAAGATTCGGTTTCTCTGTCTTCGTTGGATCATTTCTTGATGGAATAACTTCGTGTTCCTCTCCCCTTCTCATAGCCAATTTAATCTAGATTTTTGTCTCCATAGAATCTCTTCCTGTTTCCTTCTTTCTTTAATTTGGCCTACCAGAATCCCCTCTTCTCTAGCTAGATCCTCACTTATGCCTGCTATTATAATTTCTTGTTGAACTTTCTTCATCTTCTAATCTAGAAGCTGCTGTTCCTTGAGGATATTTCTGAATTCCTCTTTGTTCTATTTTTTAATTTTTTCTTTTAGTTCCTTCAGTTTTAGTTGGAAGCTCTGCATCTTGCTTCTTCCGTTTTGTTGGCTTTGTTTCCACCATTCCTCTACTTTTGTCATAAACTTCTGATCCCTGAGTCAGAAGGCTTCAAACTTGAAAGGACTTTTCTAGGGATTGGCTTTGATGCCAAGTTCTATTTTAATCAGCGAGTGGTCGGTACCCATTCCGAGTAAAATCATTGTTTTCAATGAATATATCTCGGTTTATGATCTGTTCTGATATTAAAAATCTATCCTGTCTTGAAGCAATTTGGTGTATACCTCCTCTTTTGTTGTTCCAAATGTGAATCCCATTTGTCTTTTGAATGTCTACCAGCCTTTGTTCTGCAATCATATCTCCGAAAGCTTCCATATCTGAGTCTGTTCTTTTAAGTCCTCCCCTTTTCTCCTTTAGAGATGTGATCATATTAAAGTCTCCTCCAACAATCCATGGAGATGTTGGAAACATGGATTGTATTGTTTCCAAGTTCTAAAGGAAGGTCCTACGTTCTCCCAATATGTGTGAACCATATACATCGGAGAGAAGAACCCATTCCTGAGATCCTATATTCCTGAATTTTCCTGAAAGGATTCGAGGCATACTGACCCAGTCTTTAAATTGAATTTCCTCTAGGTTCTAGCAGATTTCCAAACCCCTAGTGCTACATATAGCATCCCGACCTATTATCTCATAATGCGGCTTGACATTGCTCGTAATATATTTTAATTTTTGTTCTCTAATTTTTGTTTCTTGAACTATCATTATATTGGGCTTATCTTTCTTAAGTCTCTCTTTCAGATATCTTTGTTTCCCTTTACTATTCAACCCTCTAATATTCCATGTTGTAATGATCATTTTATTAGTTTAAGGGGTTGTTGGAATACCTCCGACAAGGGTACCACTCTTCCTAAGTTTACCAGCATTTCTCCATCTATTTGGATGGTCTCACTCATAGGTCTTCTTCCTCTTTTTCTGCCTCCTTTCCTTATAGAACCCACATCTGTGCTTTGTCCTCCTTGTGCCCCTAGCTGTTCTGGTTGGTTTGTTTTTGTTGTTCCTCGTTTCTCCTTGTATCTTTGAAACATGTCTTTATATAATTTTTTTTGGTCATCTGGGATGAATCTTTCATCCAAATGCCTCCATTTTTGTATTAGTCTCTTCATGACTTGTTCTTCTTCGCTTCCTTTGTCATGTTTTGGGTCTATCTCCATTTGGATATGATCTTGAGGTTTTTTTGTTCTCTCCCCTTCCTTTTCTATTTCCATACTTGTTTGCAATTTATTTTTTCCCTTGTCTTCCTTTGTATGCTCTTCTATTTCGTCTTCACCATCCTCACCTTCCGCTTCCATTTCCTCTTCTTGTAATATCTCAAACTAATTCTGAGCGAGTTCTGGAGAGGGTGGATTCTGTTTAGTCTATTTTTTTTTGGGATTTTCTTTGCTGCGGTACTTTTGTGAACCCTTCATTATCTTCTTCTCTCATCCCTTCCTCCTTTTCAACATTATCTTTTTTCCCAGACTCTGTTGGTGCTTCATTGGCGATCATCGAACGTGATTTGTAAAGATGGCCGTATTCATGGCATCGTCTATAGCGGAATGGAATATGCTCATAATGAACAGGTTGCTGCCATACCTCATTATGGTATTCTACTTCAATGTAATCCGAAAGCGGTTCTGTGATATTGTAGACATAGATCCTGGCATATGACGTATATCTACCTCTTTTTGTAGTTTCTGCCACCTTAACAAAAGTTCCGATTGAATTCTCGGTGCCCTCTAGAATCTCTGGATCCCAGAACTCTATTGGGAGCCCAAACAATCTAACCCATATGGGTGCTGCTAGCATTTTCTCCTTATCTGGGTTATAGCATTCTTCCCATTGTCTCATGAAAAGGACTGCATTATTGAAGAAGTAAGGACCCTCCTCAAAGATCCTCTCCTTATCTTCTAGGTTAGCAAAAATTACTGTAAAAAAACCTTTTGCTCCTAATTTTAGGTCAATATGCCCCTTGGGCTTCCATCTCTATTGTATCCATTTGGCCAGGTCTTTCTTAGACGACCATTTCCCTACAAACTTACAAATTAGAGCATGATACTTCATATATCCGCTGTACTCTTCAAGTTTATTGTTTAGGATAACAAACCTGGTTTTTTTTTTTTGTTGCTCTCGGTAGGCATCTGTTTCCTGTCCTTGCTTGCCATATTTCCCCCATGACTGGCGTGTCCTTGCTTCATCTCCCTGTGCCGCCATTCAATCCATTCTTGCTTGTTTCTCCAGCTACTACATTTTTATAAGAGGGGATCTCTCCCCCCCCCACCTGACTCTGTCATTCCTTATCAGTCCTGTCGATTTTTGGTTTTCTTCCTCCAATCAGTCCAACGATCTTGCTTGATCTGATCTTGTGCAGGTGGATTTAGGTTCCCCTGCACCCTGACCAGGCGTAGGTCCACCAAAGGCAAACATTTCCGAAACCCTAACCCTAAGCATTTGTCTGCAACGCTCCTCAATAGCTGACCAAATTTCTTACGTCCAATCTAGAAATATTCTTGCAATATTTTATAGAGTTTTCTCACAAAAATATTTTGCAACGCTCTTACAATGTTAAAAAAATTATGAAGCATATTTGGAGCAATGTTTCCAGAACAACATTCATTCAATCTAGAGAAGCTCTAATAAATCATCAGGAGTAGCATTTAGTCAATGATGCAGAACAATACATTACAGGTTTTAAAGCATTAAAACAATTCTAACAACTACAATGGGGACTCTTTTACAAGCTACAAGTCATCTATAATCCCTTGCCATTTATGTAAAAGGGGGAGGTAAAAAGAGGTTATGGGCAACAATGAGAAATATCTTTCAGAACAGGAAGAGGTTGTGGGCAACGATGAGAAGTATATTTCAGGACAAAAGGGGGAGGAAAAATATATTTCCATCAGTGCCAAAGGGGGAGATTGTTGGCAATATTATCATTGATGGCAAAGGAGTAGCAAGCAAGGATCAACAAGTAGTAAAGTAGCAACAATGCAAGGAGAAGCAACAAGGCAAGGAGAAACAACAATACAAGAAGAAACAAGCAACAAAAGAAGGCAAAGGAGCAGAAGAAGTAAGAGGAGTTGTGATACATTAAAATGTTTTGATAATCTTGTAGAGATTACTATATTGAATAATTTATGATGTGAAATTGTTGATTAAGCTTAATTGTTGTGATGCAAAGGCAAGGCTCCAAGGCGAAGGCAAATATTGTTGTGATGCATTAATGATAAATATTGGTATTTGATGTTGGCATTTGGTTGATGTAGTTAATGATTGCATGTGGTTAAAATTAATATTGGATGGATTATTTATTTTTGTGTTCTAATATTCAAGATATGAAGAGTTTGGAAACGAATGAGTGGAAGGCAAAGAGTCAAGCCTATTCACTTCATATTCCTATGTGTGATACAAAAAAACAACAAACTATCTTTATAAAATATGTGATTTTGGAAGGCATTGGTGAGGTTAGAGAAAGGAAGAATGAGAGATAGTTGATTGAACTATTATGCATTAGATACCTGACACTTATGAATCCTATGCGAAGCATATTTGAAGGGAAGAAGTTGCAGAAATGAAGATGGAGATATGCAAAATTTGTGAGTAGGTAAACCAACATATTGTTATTTCTTGTTTGCATCAGGGGATGGTAGTCCCATTTCAAGTTGAGGCTTGATAAATATCCAATTGGAGCTGGTTGAGGTAGAAGCCTCCTGTGGGTTGTTTCCTACAGAAAACATATGGGAATTGGAGCTTCCTTGCATGTTGTAGCTTGCAGAAAATTGAGGTAGAAGCCTCCTATAGGATGGGGCCTATAGAAAATCATATGTAATAAGGATTAGGAGCTTGCCTTTGCATCACAATAATAATAAAATTGTGGTTTTCTCCCTTTATGGGTTTCCACATATATCTGCGGTCAATATGCATTATTATTGCTGATATGATGTTTTAGTTTGCTTATTAATTGTTGTTCACATATTCAAATTGATGATCATCATTTGCTAAGATGCTCCTGTAATGGTTTAGTTGGTAAGATTGAAGGAAATAATTTAATGTCCATGAATATACTAAACTATTTCATCCCCTCTCAGTTTAGTCAAGTTTTCATCAGTTGACTACTTTCGCACTTTGTGATCTTTTCCATCGTAATGAGCTTGCTAGAACACTTAATGCAATGCCATATTTTTGTTCATTGCATATTTCTCTTAAAGATCAATTGACCAAATAAATTACAAATGGAGGCTCATTGGAAACAACATTTGCAATAAGTTCATGAGATGAGTGCGGGCACATTTATGTACTTATTTTAAAACTCTAAATAAAAACTAATTTGTTCAAGTTTGCAGGCTTGAAACGCTGAAGGCACCATTATATAGAAGATCTTGGAGCATAAATATAACCGCTTGCCACATATCTTCAAAAAAATTTGGCCGTTCACTTATGCTCTCCTTAAGACTTGTAGTTGTGATGGTTTAACGTAATACAAAGTAACTTTCCATCATCAATGAATAATATTTGACATTTATTTTGATAATACTTCTATGTGTGCCCAAACGCCCACTATTAGAATTGACATAATTTCCATCTAGATATTAATGCATGCCATCAAAAGTTTTGATTTTTCTTTCTCATGATGTCGACAATGGTCTAGATTTTGACAGCATAGCTATTGATAGGAGAAGCCTTGGTGTAGTAATATAGATTTGCACTATTTTTTCACAATTTAAAAGCTTTATATT
The DNA here is from genome assembly GCA_000404065.3 of Pinus taeda. Taxonomy (NCBI): domain Eukaryota; kingdom Viridiplantae; phylum Streptophyta; class Pinopsida; order Pinales; family Pinaceae; genus Pinus; species Pinus taeda. Next base: position 13,279 of record APFE031322187.1, on the reverse strand, counting down.
GTTGGACTTCATCTTAGGATAGCCGATATCTTACATTTGTAAGGTAAAGATCTTCATTGGTGTTTATATGCACTAATGTTATTACAATCTTTCGTCGCATTGAGCACTCCCATTGGTCGCATTGTAGGCTCCTCCCTCGGTTTGGGAACTTGTGTGTAGAGCTATATTGTAATTCATTGTTTATTTTTAAAAAATAAAACTTCTTTGCAAAAGAGGTCAAGAGTAATAAAATTCTTCCAAAAACCCAAATTTTGCACCAAATTCATTTCTTTTTCTTTAAAATAGAAATTACAAAAAAGTCGTCATGTGATATCATGGGATCTAATGGAAATGGTGTCCTCTGTTTGAATCCGTCATCATTTGAGTATTTGAAACTCATACAACCTTGCAGGATTTAGCTACAACGTAATTAATCACAATTAAGTTGATTCTCCTCCTCACACCAAAACTCAAATCATTTTAATAAATTCTTAAGGGTTATGCAACCCAGATATGAGCCCGAACCTTTGTAACCCTTAGAATTAAAGGTTACGAGGACCTTTTCAAGTGTTTCCTTGGAATTTGGTGTTGTTCGATACCAACTTCCATGGCCAAAAAGACCACCTAACATGGAATAAGCACTTAGAGATTGGGCCTCAAGCCTAATAATTTTAATAAAGATAAAATTTCTCTGCATAAGAGGCAAAGAGGCCAAGAGCAATAAGATGCTTCTAAAAACCTAAATTTGGCACCAAATTCATTTTTTTTAAACACATTATAAAAAGTTGTCATTTGATATCATGGGATCCAATGGAAATGTTGTCCTCCATTTAAATCCATTATCATTTGAAGATTTGAAACTCATAAAACCTTGTAGTATTTAGCTACAACATAATCAATCAGAATTAAGTTGATTCTCCTCCTTACACTAGACTTCAAATCCTTATAATAAATTCTCTAGGGTTATCAAACTGAATATGAGTCTGAACCTTTGTAACCCTTAGACTTAAAGGCTATGAGGGCCTTTTCAAGTGTTTCCTTGGAATTTGATATTGTTTAGTATGAACTTCCATGGAAAGAAAGACCACATAACATGGAATAGGCACTTAGAGTTTGGGACTCAAGCCTAATAATTTTAATAAAGACAAATTTATCTACATAAGAAGCCAAGAGAAATAAAATGCTTATGAAAACCTAAATTTTGCACCAAATTATTCTTTAAGAAATTACAAAATTTTTTGCCATGTGATATCATGGGATCCAATGGAAATGTTGTCCTCCATTTAAATCCACCATCATTTGAAGATTTGAAACTCATACAACCTTGCAGGATTTAGCTACAACATAGTCAATGAAAATTAAGTTGATTCTCCTCCTTACACCAGAACTCAAATCCTTTTAATAAATTCTCCATGGTTATGCAACCCAAATATGAGCTCGAACCTTTGTAACCCTTAGACTTAAAATTTATGAGGACCTTGTAAGTGTTCCCTTGGAATTTGGTATTGTTTGGTACCAACTTCCATTTCTAGAAAGACTACCTCATCCCAACATATAGTTATTTACTTCATATTACATATGTACCAACTCTAGGATTTTAATTTCCTTCAAGCACATAGAGAAACCATGAAATTTACAACATATCAAACAATACAAATCACCTAAATTAATGATCAACAAAGAATATCAAGCAACCATGCACAGTCATGTGAATAACTAAGGATGTTGTAACCTCATGGATTAAGTAGCTCATAAGCACCATAGATACACAAGATAGCTAATCGAGAAAATTTATAACCATTTAAACAATCTTTCATAACATATAAGGTTACTCATTATCCATTCATCGTGCCATACATACATACATACATATACATGATAAACACTTATCTAATTAACTTATGGTGGATGAAAACTAGAGGATAGACTTCAACTATCCACCCAATCATAGGATAGTCGCACCACAATATTTCTTATAGATAATCACCGCCGAGTAGTATTCAAAGTCTGAGGAGTTAAGTGATCAAGGGTATTCACACCAATAAGTAGCCAAACTGGTAGCTAAGAGGAGGAGTCCACTATTCAGATGGTCTAGTAAATGCTCTTATACAAAAAGCACCAAGTTGAATCACTTGCTCTCTCAGAAATCAATCGCAGGAGTTAAACCAAAATTCAAGGAAGTTTCTCTCAATCCAAGAAATTGGTCTCACTCTAATGGGTGCTTTGTCAGCCCTAAGGCAAGAACTAAGTGAATCTATAATTCCCTAATCTCTCTTGGCTGAATTACACGAACACACAAATAGGGGTTCACTAGAATGCAAGTAATGCCCCAATTTCACCACAAGGATTTTCTATATTCGTTTTCCTCTTACGCTCTTGCTCCTATGCTTATGCTCTGCCTTGCACCACATGATTTATCATGCAACGACCCAAATTTTTATCCACTCACATCATGGGGACACTAAGAAAATCATGGGCATTCTTACTACCCAATATGCCCTTGCCAATACTATCATGCTTAAAGCATTTTCGTTATGCCAACCAGCCCCCCTTCTCCACCACTTTGCCATTTATTTTTCCTTAAACCCCTTCTCTTGCTCGTTGACTTCCTCAACATGATCCAACAAGTAGGTACAATATGAGCCTATCATTTTATTGGGAAGCCCATATGCCCTTCAATGCATGCACCAGTAGGGTCATCCCTTCATCAAGTATATAAGTGGTAAAATAAATGCAGTGGCTTGGGTTTACACTCACCACAAGCAACTCCTCCTCCTTATTCTCTAAATATGTGTCCACTCCTTAGCCCAATCATATATTACAGTTTCCATATTATTACATGAATACAATTCATAGTGACATCTACAATAGGGATAGCAAAATGGGTTGTCAGAAACCCCAACCGCTTAGAGGAGCACCATTCTCAATGTTCTATGCCTGAACACACACAATTAACAAGAGATTTATATACACAAATCCTTTTGCATTGACATTTACATTACATTTATAGTTGCTTAATCAACAAACAAAAAATGGGTATGCCACCCTCATTGGGTTAGCCATTTCCCAAGTGGCTTCATCTGGTCCAACATACTTCTATTTCGCTTTAGCCTACTTGGTCACTTGACTCTAGAGCATGATATTCATCCAATTTCCAACCATCTACTATGCTCAATGCTCCTTTAGGAACAATTTTAATTGATTTCCTTATGGGATACATACAATGCATTCCTGATCCCAATTGGTATGCACATGCGATATGAAAACCAATTAAAATTTCAAGTTATAGCATCCCCTTATCTGCTTCAATAGTCCCTTGGGCAATCCATTTCTTCTTTCGTGCAGTCAATCACCTTCCAAGTTCAAGCACTCCATTATCTAATTTATCAGTCCCTCGGGTGATCCATCCATTGGAAAGGCTTCCTTGCACATGAAGAATTCTCTTAGACAAGGCATCCTTCTACCTTGTTGTAATAACACAACACATGTATCATGGAATTCCTCATGGTGATTAGTGTAGATCATAGGGTTCCAGCGTCACCACAATGGCCCATTTCCTGAAGTTTTCATTTCAATTATGTTGTTGCATACTATGATGTCATTAAGATGATGTTGTTTACCTTGTAGTTAGCCTCATATGGCTTGTGATGGGTATTTTACTGTTTCTCCTACATCATAGGCATATGAGTTTTATGAGATTCAATCATAAAAAGAAAACTTTTATAACACATTAAATCATAACTTAAACAAGAATCTCTTTAAATTGGTAATTAATACTTATTGTCGTGGCTTCCTTTTTTCTTCTGCATTGGGTGGTTTATCAACCAAAGCAAGCACTTAGTTTAGTGTGTGCTCCACACTATATTCAACCAACTTTAGCTTCAAATCCAACTCACTGAGTGGTTCTCAAACCCAAGGAAAGAACTCAGTAGTAGTCACTCTGCTCCATGTAGTATTTTCATATACATCCATTCTCAAATCTAGCTTAGTGAGTGGTTCACAACCCCAAGGCAAGCACTCAATGTCAATCACATTTCTCCACACCGTATTTTTTTACAACTCCCAATTGCTTCCTAATTCTCACCTCCTAGTGAGCATATGCATATTTCCCTCTAGATACTCACCTTTACGAGTGTAGACAACCCTATTTTGAGTAGTATACCTGGCCAAGGTTTTCTTGTGTGGGACCCAATTAACTATTCACCTATCTAGGCCTAATTACCACTAGTCTGGGTGGCTTACCTATCTTGAGGCTTTATTTCATGGGGTAATCATTAGAGTCTTACAAACCAATAGCCATATATCATGCTCTAATGTTTTGTACACAAATTATTATGGCCAAGTACCCATATGGGGTGTTCCACTACACCACTTATGGAGTCTTATAGTCAAGGTCCTAGTTATGACTTTCTCCCATGAGATAAACATAGTTCCACATGCTGTAATTCCTTCCTGGAAATCTTCTTCCTGAGCTCCAAGTTCCATCATGCCACCTTTGTCACAACATTTAATTTATTTCCTAAGATATACTCAAATTTTCAAACCAGAAATTTTAATTGCCCCAATACCTTCTTCATCTAAAAGCCCGATCTCACAATTGTAAGGATTTTAATCATGTTGTTGGGCTCCTTTGCAGGTGGTGTTAATCTATCATGGTGGATTTGATCTGCCACCATTCCAACATTTTTCAGCAACCTGATCTTTCAATCATCAAACATTTGTAAATGTTCACACACACAAATTCACAACATTCTAAAGTTATTTAAGAATTGTTACACCTACAACAATTCTATCACTTAAATTCAACTACATAGAGATGATGCTATTACTGCACTGTAGACGTGCATCATATTTTTTCCAAGTATTTCATAATGCAATTAAACATTTATCCAATAGACCAATGTGTTAGAAATATGAAATACATATCTCTAACTTCATTAGCATTTTAGTTCTCCATTTTTCACAATCATGCATTGGAAAATCCATTGTAATATTTCATACCGAAGGACTCCTACCTTCACCATACCATTTCCTAGTATCCCTGCAAACATGCACTAATTTGAAACACAATTTTTAAATTCAGCTAAAAGAATTCTTACCTTATTCCTTTATTTTTACCTCTTAGGCTTACTATGTGCCTCACTCACTTGAATGTCTCTATCAACATTTTCAGCTGAAGCCTTTTGATTTGTCTAACTAGTTAATGACATTCCTGTTGTTGCAATACTCAATAATTCCTTAATGATCTCAAGCCCACATGTCATAAATTAGTTCATTTAGTTGTTTATAAATTTAGTGGAAGATTTTTAAAGGCATTTTCCTTTGCATTCAATTCTAGCATGTCCTCATCCATGCTAATCATGCACTATCAATTCCCAACCTCTATCATTTTCCATTCATGCTCGTAACAAGTACCAAGAGCATAATAATAGCATGTTAATAATGATAGTTATCAGTAATTTAGCACGGATTTCCATTACATAACCTCACTGTGTTACTCAAAACATGCTAAGCACAATTTCCATTTCCATATAATTCACAAAACGATAATATTTTGAGAGATTAACCACTTATCCTGCTACTATGATGGTTCTCAACTAATGTCCTTTTAGACCAATTATGATTCTCACACCTTTATTTTATTTTCCCATATTTCTCACATACATTAAAGATAATATATCACCCATGCATAAATTTTAGTTAAGGATGCTCCCTTCTTATGCCATTTTCATGGTGGTCATGCCACTATCCATTTTATTCAAGCAGACTCAACCAATCCACATAGTTATTATGTCATCTTCTTCTACCTTCCATGGTCATCTACCTTATACATAGGGTCTAATTAAGGGTCTTGAACTTCTATTTGGGTTTTAGTAAACTCTTCTCCAAAGTTATCTTTCTTTCCTTTCCACACCCAACAACCAATCAAGACCAAAACATAAAAGGAAAGAATAAAGAAGAAATAAAGAAAAATAAAATGATCACATCAACAACATATAATAGCAATACAAGGTAGCATGCCCATGCTCAAATTCAACAATCAAAATAACAAGGAAAATATTAATCCAATCATACTAATAAAATATGTAAAACATTCCCATTAGTGATTAGCCCTCCACAACTCAATCCCTTGAGTTTTAGTGTTCAATGTGTCCATCGCCAACATATGCACAAAATCCAAGGTCTAAAGTAATCTCAATATTTCAACATCCCTCAAAATAGATTTAGAAGGACTTCTCAGTATCTCAAAGAGCTTGAGGGGATTCTCTTTCCTCTCTTTTTGTATTACCATTTATAGATTCATGTGCCCGAGGATTACATGAACTATTCTTCTTCTTATTTTTTTATCTATTAGGACATTCTATTTTTAGGTGTTATTCCTCATGACACCAACATGAAACTAACTTTTTTTTCCTTTCAACCCCATGATGTTTCTCTTTGGCTTTGTCCCATACTATTGATCTTTCTGTTAGGAAACTTTTCATCCCATGATCCCTATTATAACACCAAAATCTAATGAGTTACTAACCGGTAAATGGATGCAACACGAATTAGGGTTTAATCACCACGATGAAGGGATTAAACCATTGATTAATGCTAATGAATCTCAATTAAAGAAAATTTCCTCCTTATGCTAGAATTGAAATCCTTTTAATAAATTATTTAGGGTTATGCATATTGAATATGAGCCCATACCTTTGTAACCCTTATACTTAAATGTTATGATGATCTTGCCAAGCATTCTATTGGAATTTAGATATTTTTAGTACCAACTTCTATGGCCGAAAAAACCAGCTCGTCCCAACGTATAATTATTTACTTCATATTACATATGTAGCAACTATAGGATTTCAACTGCCTTCAAGCACACATAGGAACCATGAAATTTATAACATATCAAACAATACAAACCACCTAAAGTAATTATTAGCAAAGCGTATCAAGCAACCATGCATGGTCACACAAATAACTAAGGATGTTGTAACCTGACGGCTTAAGCAACTCATAAGCACCATAGATACACAAGTTAGGTAATCAACCAACTTTATAATCAGTTAAACAATATTTGATAACATATTAGGTTACTCGTATGTTAAGTCACCGGTTCAATTCCTCGCCCTATTCATAACATAAGGCACTTTTGTATGTTAAGTCGCCAGTTCAATTCCTCGCCCTATCTTGGTGTTATTCTTGGACATAGCCATGAGATAGCCTCACTAATGTTGAACTTACAAAAAAATAAAATAAAATTGGATTATCAGTAAAAATGACTCTACAAGGCGATCCCTCCAATTTTTCCACTTTGAAAGCATCAAGATAGATGATAAATAATATAATGATCCAATTTAGGTCATATATCCCTATTTTTGGATGCTTTTGGTCCCAAAAATATTTATTGAGTAAGGTGAGGGAATTTTTCCTTCACCTTCTCCTTGGAGTAAAATTTCGTTGTGCTTGGAAGTTTTCCTTTCAACTCAATCTACCAAAGGCGATTCTATCCCTATTTAATAGTTTTGATGTCTTCTACAAAACTATGTCCTTTGCCAACTATTTTTGAGCATCTAGTGATAAGTCCTATATGGAAGGTAGGACCTATCCCTACTCTTGATCCAACATGGAAGGATCATAGAGTTTTATATTCTTGACAATCACTATTGAGAAAATGTGTATGTAACGGGATATACTAAGTCTATAGGCATTATTTAGAACCTTTTCCAAATATCTCAAAAGGGACATACTGTGAAGCCTTGATCTTCTTACTAGGACCCTCTAGCCTTTACTTATTCAATTGTAACCATAATTTATCTCCCACTTCGAATGAATTCTCTACCATGTTGATTATTCCTAGCCTTGTATTTTTCCCATGACTTTCCCAATGTCTCTTATACTTGAAAATGGATATGCCTAATATTCTCAACAATTTTCTTTTTCTCTTAATGCATTTCCTATTTGATACTTCCTCACTCCTCCTTGTTTCCTATATACAAAATCCAAGGATGAAGGTGGAAAATATCCAAAAAAAGTTTCAAATGGGGTCTTACTAGTAGAAGTGCAGGTTTATTTGTTATAAGAGTCATATACATGGAATAAATTTCCATTTCACATCTTTTAGTGCTTTTGATTGTAATCCATCAAAACTTGCACCAACATCATATTGAATAATTTTATTTTCCCATCAAAATGTGGATGCAGTGCTATAGTCCTCTTTAACTTCATGTTCATCTTCTCCCACAATGTAGTCCAAAATGCACTAGGAATTTGGCATCCCCATTTGAAATGATGCTCCTTGGTTTCCCAAAGTGCACCTGGACCTAGTCAAAGAATATGTTTGTTGATTCTTTCCCTATGATTGAATTTGTATATGTTGTGAAAATGCACATCTTGTTGAACCTTTCAACTACCACAAATAGTTAGTCATGTCCTTTCCTTTTATTTGGTAGACCTCCCACAAAATCCATGGACATGATTTCCTAAGGACTAGTGGGTACATGTAAAGGATGCTATATACCTTGGTTCCTATTTCTTGCCTTACTGGTACAACAAAGTATATATCATCTAACGATCCTTGCTACATCTTCCTACATTCTAGGCCAATACACATGCCTCTATAAGTTGGAAACTATCTTCTCAACATCGAAATTCCCTACAACCTTGGAGGTATGAGCCTCTATGATATGTTACAACTGCTCACTCTAGAAACACAAAGCTTGTCTAGCTTGTAGAGTAACCCATTCTAGAGATGATAGTGAACTAAGCTCTTGCCATCACCTACATGAATATAGCCCTATAGCTACTAAAACATCTCCTTGAAGTCCTCGTATTCTATATACGCTTTTATATATGCATCATGGGTGAAAGGCTCCTCGTGCATCAAAGTTCCCAAAGTTGCAGTTTTTGATGTAAGTGGCATTGAAAGAATGTCTACCAATTTGTTTGTGCCACCCTTTTTTACTTGATGACTAAATGAAATTTCTATAAGAATCTCATCCACTTGTAGTATCTCATTTTTTGTAGCTTACTCTAAGCCTATAGATACTATGGTGGTTGGAACTTTGTGTGGGTGATGGTTTTCTTTCCCATTAGATAATGTTTCCACTTTTTGACAACTTGTACTAGGGCATAAACCTCCTTTTCATAGGTAGTGTAGTTGATAATTACCCCATGAAATAATTTAGAATGATAGCATACATACACCCCCCTTTTATCAAGACTGCTCCAATAACATACTCACTTGCATCTGTACCCACTTTAAAAAGATTTTGCAAGTTTGGAAACACAAGAACTAGTTTTTGATTGATTTGAATTTTTAGCTCTTCAAAGGTGTTCTACTAAATCCTACCCCAAGGGAAAATATTTCCACTCACTGTAATGGTGTGGATTGGTGCAACTACTACTAAAAATGAAGCTATAAATTTCCACAAGTACCATGCCACTTCAACAAAACTCCTAAATTCAAATACATTTGTATGCATTGACTACTTAGTGATGGCCTCCATATTCATAGGATGTTTCTTGAGCTCCTCTCCACCAATCACATACCCCAAATATGCCAAATACTAATGAGAAAGCTAACATTTCTTGAGATTTTCTAATAGCAGGTGCTTCTTAAAAGTCTTTACCACTTTCATTAAATGTGAATTGTGCTCCTTCTAAGTAGCTTTATAAACTGATATAACATCTATATAAATTATAACAAGCATTGTTATTTTCAAGCATGAGGGAAATGTAATAACAATGAAATGGATGGTGAATTTTGTGCTAACATGGTTTGATCATACAATTAAGCTTGATGTGTCATGGTTGATTGGTTGAGAAATGAGCATTAGGTAGGCAATGGGAATATTTTCGAATGCAACCAATGAGTGAAATTCCCTTTTATAACTCATGTTTTTCTTTTTTGTGCAAAATAAAAGTTCATTAATGGGGGGGGGGTTAGTTTTCTTGAACCCATATCTGATTCAATGTTCAATAAAATTTCTCAAAACAAAAATAAAATTAATTTCATATTTGAATTTTTATTACAAGAAATACTCTGGATTCCTAACTCAATATGCATAGTAGAAATAATAAAACAATAATCCAAGAAAATAAGAAATGTTTGACACAATTTTACCTTGGAAACCCCAATGTGGGGAAAACTAGTAAACTTGGGCTCTTTTTTTAGTGTCAGAAAATTGATTACAACAAATATTTTCTTAGGGATTTACAAAAGTAGTTTACCCAAAAATTTTCAGCCCTTTGACCCAACAAATTAGTTGTATGGCCTATACAACCTAACAAAGTTATGTACCCAACAAAATCGATCTACATGACTCATTGGAAATAATTTGGCATGTATGACCATGTCAAATCAAGCCAGCAACTGGACACCCTTCAACCCAATGAATTTTTTGAACTTTGCCTTGTAAAATTAGTTTGTTTATGCTCTTCTAAATCAACCTATATGGCCTGGATAATTCGACCTCCTCAAGCCTATTCACTGCCCTGAAATTTTCCTCTATGTTGATCACAATTTGTTGTAACTTCAACTTTCTACCTTTGTTGAATGCCCAACTCTTATGCCAAATTGAACTGATCTCTCCAATAGCCCATTCCCCCTTTTATAATTTTCTAACCTAATTTCCAAGCTGATGGAGGGTTGATATTGCACCTCCACACTTGATATCAATGGTCATGACATAATCTTTTTTTGACTTCTTAACTTTATAAAAAATGGCTAATAAAACCATAAATTAAATTATTCATTTAATGCCTAAGGTACAAACTTATGAAATATTTAGTTAATTCTATTGTGAGAGAATTTTGGTGATTCAATGCATGTCATGGCACTTGACCAATGCATAATCACCTTCCAAGCTACATTTCAATACTCCGCATTAGTAAGGATGGTGTTCTGCACCACCCCCAACTTGTTTATGAAGTATACAAATTTTCCCTTCATCAAATACTTGGACATAATGTATGTTGCATGTTAATCCATTATACACAATGTAGTTTTAATGTCGTCTTCTATACGTAGTCTCAAATGAAGTGGTACCTAATATGAATGTGTCTTGACTTGCCATGAAACACAGGATTCTTTGAGAGCTTGATACAACTTTGATTATCATAATGAATAAAAGTTAGCTTCATCTTCTGATTAAATAGCCCCATGAGAACTTTTCGAAGCTTGATTGCCTCACAACTGCTAAGATGGAAACCATGTATTTTGTTAGGTCCCTATACTACTGGCCTCAACAAAAATCAATGCAACCGATTTCTTTTTCCTACTGAACCAAGAAACTACTTCTGATCCCAAGTTGAAAGAACACTAAGAATTTCTCTTTCTGTTAGTTGCACTTCCTACCCAATCAACATCAGTGTACCCCTCTAGATTCACTCCACCCATCTGAGTATATCTTAGTGCATAATCAATTGTACCTCAAAGGTATCTCAACACATGTTTTGCAGCCACCTTATAAACTTGCTTTGTATCTACCATGAATTGATTGAGTGTATTGACTGCAAAACAAATGTTTAGTCTAGTATTAACCAAGTACATGAGAGAGAAAATTATATATCTTTATAATATAGGGTCCACTTCCTATGATATAGAAGCATCAATCTTCTTCTAGTTGGTTACTAGTGGCATTGATATGGGTCTGCAATCCATCTCTTGAATCACTTCAGGATCTTAGATTGATACTTCTTCTACTCGATGAAGATATGACCATATTTCTGCCACATCTTCAAGCCTAGAAAATAATGCATCAATCTTAAATCCTTCATTTCTAACTACGCTGTTAGGTCCCTCTTGAATTTTGCTATGAGCCTCTTGTAACTTGTGAGAAATAAGTCATCCACATATAACATGAAAATGAGAGACTCACCCTTGAACTGAATGTAATATAGGTTTGGGTTTACCTCAATCTTGGTGAATACAACACCCTACAATTATATTCCAATCTTGTTATACCATGCCTTGGGAGCCTGCTCGTGTCCATACATCACTCTCTTTAATATGCACATATAGGAACCCCTCCCATGCACTTCAAAACCCTCCAATTGTTGAATGCAAATCTCTCCCTCAACCACAACATCGAGGAAGGTTGTCTTCACATCCATCTGGTGAATCCTCCAGCCCATCTGTGTTGCAATAGAAATTACTTCCTTATGGGATGAATAATCTAATATTGGGGTGAAGTCCCTATCGTAGTGAATCCATTCCTTATGTAAATACCTCTTAGACATAAATCAGGCCTTAATTTTTTCCACATTTCCATCTGCAACATGCTTAATCTTGTAGACCCATTTAGAGCCAACCACACATTTATCCTTTGGATATGGAACAACCACCCAAACTTTGTTCTTCGCGATGGAAGAATATTCATCCACCATAGCATCCATGCACACCTAATGCTCAGATGCTCCTTGGAAGTTGGAAGGCTTGGCCTCATTCAAATCACTCATCAATGCAATATAGCTTAAATATCTTTGTGGTTCTTTTCTTTGCCCACTTGGCACCCTCTGATCCTCATATGGCTCCTCTTGCTTGGCCTGCTCATTCCACTCACCACTCTATGTCACAATATCTTGAGGAGTCAACACTACTTCTATATTTTGGTGTCACCTACTCCTAAACCTCCATTGTAAATGAATCTATGCTACAACACTTCCCAAGAACTCTTTGTTCCTAAAACTTCACATCCATGTGTAGGAATTTTTTTCTTGAGTGCTAGGATGTAAATCCTATTTTTTGAAGGAAGATGGTTGTATACTAAAGAACCAAAGATGTAAATGTATGATAAATTTGGTTTCTTTCTTTTGAAATTTTCCTTAGGTGTCAATGTTCCTAGAACTTTATGTGGACTTTGATTATGCAAATAAAATATAGTTTTACAAGCCTCTTCCCATAAAAATATAGGCAACTCTTGGTCATGTAGCATAGGGTTATCTTCTCTGATAATGGCCTTATTCTTCTGCTCTGCAACCCCATTTTGTTTAGGGTTGTATGGAAATGTCAACTCTTTTTGATATCCTCACATGCAAAAAATTCCTTGAAGGCATTTGAGGTGTACTCGCCTCCAGTAGCACACATGAGTGTTATAATATTTCTCATTGTCTAGTTTTCAAAAAGAGATTTGAACTCCTTGAACTGACTGTTGCAGGTGAGAACACCCTAGGGTCTTGGGTTAGACATCCTAAGCAGGATTTTTAGATAGATGATTAGATCTTTTTGTGATTTAGACATGATGATGGGCATAAGACCAAATTTTGTAGGGAATTTTGTCCCATTTTTGTATATTATTTTGGACATAAA
>APFE031322186.1:184975-234399 GCA_000404065.3 Pinus taeda | reverse complement strand
TGGGAACATATTTGATGGCCTAGAGGAGTAGTCTCTTAACACACAAATTATTGAACTCTCCTAGAAGTTCAGCCTCTTCTGGGGTGTGTTATTTAGGGTGGGCCATCCTTTCAGGATAAGGAGGTGCATTGATTTGAGGGGAGCTTTTCTCCTTCTATTCATAAAGATCTTTACGTGGAGAAAGTGGTTGAGTATCTACGATCACTCTCCCAAGCCAAAGGTTGATCTCTTGGATTTCCAGAACATAAGAAGGATATGATGATTCCTCACTATAAACGTGTTGTGCCTACTTATTATTCAGGTCAAGATTTGGTTGAGCAGATATTTGAGGTTGTTCAAGTGGAGTATGGTGAGGGACTTGTGGTTAATGTTGGAGTGGAGGCAACAAATAAAGAGGTTGGGTGGTTTGAGGCCTCCACCCCGGTAAGGGGTTACCCCATTGGGAATGTTGGTGTGGGTATGGTTGGAAAGGAAGGTTGATAGTTTGAGGAGGATATTGAGGAGTATAAGTCCAAGGAGGAGTTGTGGACCATAATGACTGAGTGGAAAGGTACCAAGTTTGGAAAGGTTCATTTTGATTTGGATTTTAGTGAGGATAATTTACACCTTGCATGTTTTGCTGATATGTTTGAGGACCTGGGGGTCTCCTTTGGTTAATGAAGCACAACTACTCGAACCCACCTTCTAACCCTCCTTGGTATACAACCTTTAGACTTGGAAGAGAGTGACATTTATATGTTGCATGATTCTCTTCACAGACTGAGCAAACTTTTATGACATTCATTGGTCACTCATTCCTAGAGCGTATTTTAGTACACCTAGGGAGAAAGATAGCTAGTGCCATCTCTACTTCCTCTTGCTTTATTTTGATTTGCATAGTATCCATTTGCAAGGAAAAGGTTTGAAACATTTCAGTCTTAAAATCTTCCAACATACTTCCTATCTCATGATTGATGGTTGTTGTGGAGGGAGAGGAACTAACCAAGCTTTGGCTAGACCTACTCTTCTTCCTAGCAGCTCTAAAGTGATTCTCGAATATATGTTTGATGTCATCATAAGGAAATTGGTAGATATCTCCTCCAGATAACATGTTGAGGTTTTTCATTACATTTTTCCTGATCCATCAGAGAAGAAGTTGCTTGAGTAACTTAGGATCAAGGGTACAGTCAGCCCTCCTATAATTAAGTTGAAATCTTCCCTCATAATCCTCCAAATATTCATTAGGTCTGAGGGTCGTTCTAAAGATTTCCTCCTTTGTTTCTTTGGACATGTAGTAATCCATTGAAGTTTTGTTGCATTTGGGCCCACGTAATGATGTTACCTCCAAGTAGACTCATAAACCAGTGCAAGGCTACATCTTTGAGGGTAGAAGAAAACAAATTCAACTTCTTCTCGTCAGAGGCATAGTCATAGGTCTCACAGACATCAAAAAACTTAAACATGAAGGTGTCTGTATCCTCATATGTTAAACCAATGAAATGTGGAAGGGTTTCAGGGCTTATATTTTTCATTATAGCTTCTCCATTGGTTCCCTTCTCTGATAGGGAAAAGCTCACTTTTATGGTTTTCAGTCATAATTTGGGTAGGTGGGTTAGGTTCTTCTTCTCCTATAGGTTCTTCAAAGATTTTAGGTGGCTCTCCTAAAGTGTTTTCACAGTCCCCTATAGTCAGAGAGGGATGTTCACAGTTAGAGAAGAAGAATGAAGGTTGACTACTTGAGGGGGTGGGGGCTTTCGGGAATAATTTCCCTTGGTTATCCTTACTCCTATGAGGCATGAAAGAAGAATATTTGTTAATTTTTGGATTTTTAAAGAGTTTTCCAAGTAATAAGACTGATGCAAAATAGAAAAGAACAAACAATTCTTAAGAAGAAACAACACCTACTTAGACACTTCCCTGGCAATGACTCCAAAAAGTGATGAGCCATGTATTTCACCAATAATGTTACAACTCCCAAAGTCTTCTAAACTCAAATTAGCAACCCAAAGTTTGTACAATCTTAGGGGTGACAGTGTTATATGCATAGTAGGTTAATTCTATTCTTGTCACTCATATTCCTTAAATTAGATCAGGGTATTCAGAGACCATCCCTCCAACTAATTGTAGTGAAAACCTCTTATGAAAGCATAAATGATCATGATTCTATTACAAAGGTGAAAATTCCAACAAACAAATATAAATTCTAATTGAAATTCCAATAAGGAAAATAGGCTAATTTATTGGCATAAATAATTCATACTACTTTACTTACTATTCATCAAATGTAAATGCTAATTGAAATTTCATAAGGAAAAGGACTAATCTCTTTGTAAAAACAACTCATGCTACTCTACTTGCACATTTGATTCAAATAAATAACCTATCTTCTGCCTCATTTATCTACCCACACTTGCTCATATTGAGAAATCACATCTTTAACATGCCTATGAAGAAAAATATGCTAAATCTATTTTTGTTTTGTTATCTAATGGTTGCAATGATTGTAGGATGAGGTTGGATTGGTCCTAAGGGCTTTCCTGAGAATCTAGTCATAGCGTGAGGGCTATTATTTAACTGAACTAGGCTAGAGTCCAAGTTTGGAGCAAAACTAGTTGAAAAAATTAAAGCTGCAGGGCTACTACAAAAGGTTACTGTAGGAGGTCATGTATTGCTACAAAAGGCCATGCTTTCTATAGGATGGGGTCCGAGAGAATTTTGAGGACTGAAATGGTATCTTAGGGATGAAGGAAGGTGGATGGATGTAGAAGGTAATACATGAATGTTGTGGGATCCCCTTGGCCAAGCCTAGCACCCCTCAGAGGTCTATCTTGCACCAACATTAGTGCCCACGATGCCTCTTATTTTCCTTGACATAGTGATTGTAGAGAAAGAGGTTGGGAGTAGTGTGAGGTGCCTAGGAGGCAAATGGAGAATTCCAGGTGGATGTGGGAAGGTATGGCCACCTCTGCATGCCATCATAATCCCTGCTACTAGCCAAATACTTTCCTGAAATTATGAATAACATAGTGAAATAAATTAACATATAAAAGATTATTTGAATTTGAATATGATTTATTCTATCCCACAACACCACTCTAATCACTCAAGCTAATGACACTAACTCCTAATTTGTAGAGAATAAGCAGGAAAACTAAAATCCATTCGTTTCCAGGAAATCATAAACAAATATTTTTGGATTGTTATTGTAGATCTTTCCAATCACTCTTCGCACAAGAGAGGTGATAAGCATGCCTACAATAACAAGTTTTTATGATATAATATCTACTAAAACAAGAGAAGGATTCAATGTTTTTAAAAATGAACAAGAAGGAAAATACAAGAGAGGGGCTAAAGCCTCTGGGTTGGGGCCAAACCTATGGGTTTCAAACCTCTAAAACTAACTCAGATGTAGATCAATGTTAAACTTCTCATTAATTGAAAATAATAGTCTCATACATCATATGAAAGTTAGGAATAACAATTTCAAGCACTAGGCTTAGTAACTACTCTTAGCTACAACAAAAATTTGAATCTTAATGAGCCTTTCAGCAGGTTTACTTATACAAAAATGATTGAGGGGTAGCTTCCTTGAAAGGAGGAATGCTCCCCTCCAAAATCTCGAGATTCGTGGATCTATTTCCCTTTTTTTGTGTCATTCACTTGGAGTTCCTCCACTACTAGTGAATTCATGCTATTGGAGAGGATTTTGTTATCTCAAGTCGAGTTAGGAAGTTAATGAGGTGAACGACCTCCCTATATTCTCTCTAGGTGTCTCCATCAAGCCCCTGCATTGTAAATATCTCCAAAAATGCTTCTTTAACCTGCATATTAATCACATTATGCCATACAATATGAAAAACACCTTTTAGTCTTCCTACTAAGCATATTATGGATAAAAATTTGAAGAGAGTTTTAAGGGTTGGAGGATAGCACAATGAACTCCAAAAGATACCTATTGATGGGACCCATCACTATATATTATTTAACTAATCAAATTAAGGGTTTCCAATTCATTTTTCCTTTTTCTTTTTTCACTCACTTTACAAAATACAAATATCACATAAATATTTGATAGCTATCAACAATTTTCAACTATTTAATTTAAATGACTCAGAAACACAACTTGGATAGCACAATGAACTCCAAAATATATCTATTGAAGAAACCCACCACTATACATAATTTAGCTCATGAAATTAAGGGTTTCCAAATAATTTTTCTTTTTCCTATCTTCAATAACATTACAACGTACAAATATCACATAAATATTCTCATAAGTATCAAAAATTTTCAACTATTTAATTTGAATGACTCATAAACACAACTTGGATAAATAACACAATGAACTCCAACAAATATTTATTGATGTCACCCTTCATTATACATACTTTAATAATGGAATTAAAAATTTCAAAATCATTTCTCCTTTTCCTCACTAACATTACAAATTACAAATTTATGATAGCTATCAACAATTTTCTACTCTTTAATTTAAATAACTCAAAAATGCAACTTTAAGAATATTGTGTAAAAAGAACATAGTAATATGCCACCCGAAAAATACAAGTTATGATATATTATTACCAAGTGGATTTGTTAGCGTGATGAATGTGTCCTCTTATATACAAAATTGGTTGGTAACAACTACTCCTGAACGATACTTCGATTTAAAAGACAAGCATCGATTGGCTCTCATGCGAAGGAAATTAGTAACTTAGTAGTAAGCTTACCTTAACGCTTGGTATTCTTGTTACTACGTTACTTACATCATACGATTACGTAAAAATTCAAGTATTGTATTTCCTTTCTTACTTAAAGCCGTGTATGTATTTCAGTCGGACTCAACGTATAACATAGCAAGTAGGTAACGAGAAGCAACATTGTGGGTCACCGTAAATATAACGCCAGAAGCCATTTTAAGATTCTCAGATTCTTTGAAAACTTTTTGGGAGCCAAAGTTGTTTTTTTTGGAATATTTTGAAAATCAATTATTTTATTATATTATGGTTTCCAAAATATTGTAAAATCTAAAATTATTCATTTAAAATCTATAAATCTAAAATTTTTGAAGTTAAGCGAAATACTTATTTTTCGGGGAAGGACATTCCTGTTGAAGAAGCAACATTACACAATATACATTCTGTACAACGTTACAATTGTTGCGTCAAGCTGACAGTAACTCAGATAATCAATATACGATGTTGTGCGCATCTGACATGTAATGGCGAAATACTTTTTTTCGGGGAAAGGGCATCCCTATTGAAGAAGCAACATTACACAATATACATTTTGTACAACTTTACAATTGTTGCATCAAGCTGACAACAACTCAGAATAATCAATATACGATGTTGTGTGCATTCGACATGTAAAGGATAAATCGAATCCAGGTGGGGAGGGCATTATTCCACCGTCCCAACCACCCGGGACACATCGCGGATACGAAGTTAAGAAAAATACTATGGATGCATGGCTGGGACATGGAATGCTGAAAACGCAATTATGGATAGGAAAAAATTAGATCTATGTTTATACAGGGTAGTGTACGTGATATTTTGGTAAATTGGAATATTAGAAATTTTAAAAAGAGAATTATAATGATTAAAAAAATATAAACAATAATTTTGTGCTTAAACCTATAACTATAAAAGTTAGCAAAGGATTGTAGTTCAAAAGGGAAACCAAGTTGAGCTCTCCAAAAGGCAAAAAGAGTGGCATATAAGTCCCTAACCATTTTAAAAGTACCTAGAATTATGGAAAGTGGACTGAGATGTACTAACGGTTTTTAAAGAAAAATATGTAAAAATAAAATCTATGAAATTAAAATTTATTAAAAACTATTTTTGAAATTAGATAAGAGTGTTGTGACCAACCATTTTGAAAAGAAGTAGAGGACAACGTGTTTCCTTAAAAGATCTAGGAGCTTCAATTTGAATCACACCTCTATGTTTCATTACCAACAAAGAAACTAGAGTAATCCAATTTCTTTTTATCTTTCAAACATTTTCATATTGCTACAAAGTTCTTTCTAGTCATCGTTGTAAGAGGATAGAGTATGATCCACAAACACTTTAGTATCCCAGTATACTTCCATACTAGAGTGGAATTCAATAACTTAGTTGTGTCCATAAGAAAATCAATAATTGTTGCATACAACTTGTCTTTCTCCCAATAATTCTATTTACCCATCATTTACGCTTCAATTACTTGCACATAGCTATGAAGGTAGAGAATGGTGGTGTGGAGATAAGTAGAAGCAACGAAAATGACTTCAAACTCTATATGACCACATCATAGGGTGTCTTTACTTTTCTTTGACAAATAGGGGTCATAATCAAATGAGACTATGTCATGGAACTATCGGTGTGGATGAGAAACATTTCATTTAACTTTGATAACTCTAAATGTGAGATGATATTCTACATGTTGAGCAGACTGCACCTTGTATGGACCACCATTCATGTTGTCCTTCCCAATCCTATGCCACTTCGTGTACCATGAATTTGTTGAACTATTTTCTCTCCACACTAACTCACCATTTAAATTTGTTTAGATGGGAGGGCTGCCCCATGCATTGCCATCAAAACATGAGGTTGCATGCAAAGGAAGGAGCGTACTTTGAAATTTTGCAACATACTGTCTTCGTATCACCTCATTAAGGAGGAATATAAAATATATATTAAGTTCGATGAATATATTAATAAAAATATTCATAATTATATATATTTTTATTTAATAATTGAAATCATTGTATCTTAGGTGATCACAAGATACAATGTTATTTTAAGCATAATGATTGTTGTTCTTTCCACCCAAATTGGATTTTCTCAACTAATGTATTAAATGTATAATTATTAAGTTAGACAAATAAACTAAATGAAGTTATCCCTAATTATGCTATCACTATTATTTCATAACTTAAAGAATGGTCCAACAAATAAATAGTCCCTTAGGAATTAAAGTGTGGATACCTAGCTTAATTGGTCGTCAACTGTTCATCGACAATATGAAAGGATAACATGTTAGGGAATCCCAAGGATCTTAGTTGTGTCCATTGAGTTCCTAGAGGAATTCCCCATCTATGACTACAATCACAACAATAGTGGAGTCACTTAGTGCTTGAATTTTCTGATTGTGTATAATTTATTTATTTATTATTTTATTGTATTTTACATGTACATTTTTTCAAATTTTATAGGTTTGTTTATCTATTCTCATCCATAAAAAGACAAGATGGTGTATCCATATTCAAGTGGAGATGATCATTGTTACATTGAGTTTCCATGCCTCTTGCAAACAAAAACTAATAGTGAGGATTGTAAGAGAATTTAATATTTCTCATGTATAAAATACATAAATAAGTCCTCCATATAAAGCAATGGAAGAGACTCTGTGTTAGCTAAAGATAGCTATGAGAAGCGGATAGATAAGAAATCTGATTTGAGCTTACAACTCATAAGAATTGGTTGTTTAGGAAATGGAGAATAAAAAAATACGAACACTAACATCTTGTTAAGTGCAATGTAGGAGTAAATAGAAAGAAAATTTGGTTCCTAGTAACAAGAGTCGACAAAGTACCCAAGTACAAACTTTAATAAATGTAGAAAATGAGAAAAACACATAGCAAAAAGATACTCTCTAAGAGAGATAAAGATGTTAGTGCTAAAAGAAACATGAAATATAAAATTGTAGATCCCACATTGATCCAATGAATCAAAATAAAAAAATATTTCTCCAATTAGGAAGTACCAAACTTTTGAAAAGGAGAACCTAGAAACCTCAATGAACTTGGTTGAATTTTAAAGTAGAAGTTGCAAAGGCATGAGAAATGAAACCACTGACAACCACCTCATAAATGCTTTAGAAAGAATAATAAATGGTAAAGAACTAGAACACAAGTTTCAAATAGAAGGAACTACCATCAACCATTAAATCTACAATGAGATCCGTAGACAATGAAAGGTCTACAAAGGAAGTATGACAAACTCATAGACAAGGAAAGGTAAACTCAAGTTGCCAACGCCATAAAAAAATCATGTTTCAACACTCCCTTGTAAATTCATCTTGAAAGAAAAATACATATCATAACTTTCCTGTTAATTTATTTTGAATAAAAAAGCAGATAAAACATGATACACTAATACCCTTGAAAGGGTATGAACAATTTCATCATTAATGTTTATCAAATGCAAATAAGGGAATACAATCAAGACAATCAACAACAAGATAGAAAAAATCAACATGGTTCAGTGTATTAGTTGAGAAGACAATGAAGCAACATTAAACAATATCTTTCCATAATGAAAATCTCTATCATCATCAAAATTACCCCTTGTTAGGCACAAATGAGGAAGAAACAATAATTGAAGCTTTGTGAATAAACAATGAAGTTGAAAATTTCAATACGTTGTGATTTCTGGTTGATCCTCAGTTGACCATGTCCAAAGAAATCAAAAACACATACGAGGCACATTGTACAACCACATAATTGATAATACACAATAATATGAAGTCTTCAAAAAAATTCCCAAATGATTCCATGAATATACTTCAATCCACCCAAAATAAACCTTGATAGTTTGTACTAGTTCATGATTATGTCTTTCATGTTATTTTCATAACAAGATGACTAAATAGCTACTGGGTTTCTGATTCATGGGTAAAATATTCTAATTCATATGAGGGTGTTGATATGACTTAGATTTATGTTTTGCAGACTCTAATCATGGTGCAACAACACTGCCATCTACAATGGCATTATCAACTACCTTACTAATCTGTGCGACATAATCAACAGGGGGCTTCTCATCCAACAACATATTCTAAATTCCAGTTGTGACAAATGATGCTTCCAATGTTTAAAAATACTAGGAGTAGAAAATGAGTTAGTATCAATAAGTATCCAAGACATTCTTTATATTTTTTTCACTTCAAGGGTAATAATAACACAAATTCCTTGCCAATTTTTCCCAATTCCTCCTTCGTTTTAGCTCATTTTTCTTAGCAATTGAGACTGAATACTGGTAGTGTGTTTTTCAAAGTTAGGTGAAACAAAATCATTTGCTGAAACACAAACATCAAATTTATCTCTCTTATAAATAGTGGTGTTTATAATTAGATATCGTTAGAGGTGGAAGAAGTAATCGATGAGCCTTGTAGCACAACAACAGATCCTCCTTCTCAATTTTCTACCCTAAAAAAATATCATTTGATGCCTGAAATTACTTTAAGAAGGTTTCAAACTCCAATTTGCTAAACTAAGACCCATTAGTAGAAAAGGTCCTATGAGTTAATTCCTCTAACTTTCTTATTCTAAAAGAACTAATATAGATGAAAAATAATGTAATGATCTAATCCATATCATAAGTATAAGGGAACATTTCTTTTGGTTTTCTATTTTCATAGAAAAGGCTCAACCATGTTCTAGGCAAGAAATGTGCCCTATGATACATTTTACAGTAGTTTTCCAATTAACAAAGAGTGGTGGATGATATCACTAGCTAGTAGATGATCACAATCCTAATTCTGGGAAAACCATGATATGAATAATGAAATTGGTATAGATTGACATGTTATAGATCCCCACTCACCACATCATACATTCAAAAATATAGAAGGATGCATAGAAGTCAAGAGAACCAAATTTTAAATAACATAAGAAAATCTATAGATTTATAATAAAAAAATATGAGAGATATCATTCAGATTTGAAAAAAGAATAAGTTTTAAACCAATCAAGTCAACAAGGTAGGAAAATCCTACTTTAATATTAGTCATGTATAAAATACACATAACAATTTTCTGTATATAATAATAAAAGAGACTAAGCATAATAAATGAGACTAAGGATCATAAAGAATGGATGGACACTTTGAAAGAAGAAGATAATTCAATTATAAAACGTGAAACATGAGAATTAATATATATTTTCTAATAATATAGTCCCTATATTTTCAATGTGTTTGTACACATTAAATATTAATGTTGATGGTAGCATAGAAAAATATAAGTAAATATTGGTTGTAAAGGGTTATTTACAAAAAATGAGGAATACACTATGAAGACACCTTTTCACCTATAGCTAAAACAAACACCATAAGGATGATGATTACATTGGATACTAATCACAATTGAGAGCTACATTAATTATATGTTAAGTGAACATTCCTAAATAGATAACTAAAGGAAGATGTTTATCTTGCTCAGCCATAAGGTTTTGTAAAGTAAAGACATGAAGATCTTGTTTGCAGGTTAAAGAAGACATTATATGAAATCAAACATACTTCCAACTCTTTATATGTGAAGATTGATACCTTATTCTTTAAAAAAATGTTTTATTAAAAGAAAATGACATATTTCTTTGATTTATTTATATTTTGATGATCTTATCATAATAGGAAATACCATTATTTTAATTGAAAATAATAAAAGGTGTTTGTCCTAAGAATTTGAGATAAAAGACATTGGACAATTCAATTAGTATTTATGCCTTGAGGTATGGATATATCGTGGTAAAAATTTATATTTTGATGATCTTATCATAATAGGAAATACCATTATTTTAATTGAAAATAATAAAAGGTGTTTGTCCTAAGAATTTGAGATAAAAGACATTGGACAATTCAATTAGTATTTATGCCTTGAGGTATGGATATATCGTGGTAAAAATTTGATCACACAAAGTAAATATATAGGAATTAATGAAAAGGTTTAATATAAGTGAACAAATATGTGTGCACACCATCGGAGTAGAATGTCAAGTTCAACAATGATGACGAAACAAAGGCAGTGAATGGTAGTTTATGTCATTCGTTGTTGGGAATTTGAAATTTTACTTAAGTACACTCAAGAGAGATATTGCATTTATGTTCCATGTTCAATAAACCATACTTAGTTAGTCCATGGATAAGGCAGCTAGCAGTCATTGTTAAGTAGCTAATCGTTCAACATTTGAAAAGGATTAAAAACTTTGGTATTGAATATATTAATTATTTGAATGTTGGGTTGAAAATTTATTCAAATCCTAATTCGAAACTAGATCCAAATGGTAAGAATTCATGCACTGTTATGCATTTAGTATTGGATCAAGAATTGTGTCATAGAGTAGCAAATTGTGTCATAGAGTAGCAATAAGTAGCTAGAATTTTCTTTTTCTTCCATTGACATTGAGTACAAAGCCTTATGAATTGTCATTTGTCAAGAAATTTGGGTAATAAGAATCCTTTAAAACATGAGGGAAAAGTGAAATGGACCAACCATATTAGAATGTAATAATAAAATATCTACAAAACTAAAAAACTTAAATGATGTTGAAACGCAACATCATTTTGTAAGAGTTGTTATAAGAAAATGAAATTTACTTGATCTATTGTAATACAAATGATAACATGAAAACCATATCTACTGAGCCTCTAGGAAAGGCTAAGTTTAAATTGTGTATCGAGACGCAAGGCATATTAGAGTTAATAGGACCAATGTATTGTCCCAATAGATTCTTCTAGAGAGTGTTGTTTTCTAACGTAAGTGTGAATTATACCCACTTAGGTGTTATTATCATCCAATTATAAGTGGGTATTATGGTTATCTATTATACCTATCCCATTTCTATAAATATGGTATCTTATTGTGTGTTCAAAGATGTATCAACTCTAATAAATCTTTCCTCAAGAGATTTTGACTTATTTATGGTGTTTTGAGTGTCTTCTAATGGAGAATGTGTTGTATATATCTAAATAGCTATCACCATATGTTATTTATGTACATTGGGGAATCATAGGGGTAAGTGTTCCAGGTGGATTCTAGGGGAAAAATATTTTGGGTTACTTTTGGTATTTTTTAGAATTGTAATCTATATCCAGTTAATGAAATATGTTTGTAATTAGACCAATAAGAATGACTATTTTGGAATGAGGATTATAGAATTTTAATTTAATTATCAATAATTATTAATTGGATGGTAGAGATTTAATGTCCACAATATATTCTAGGATATTATTAGTTTATACAAAAATTAAAGGTTGAGATTTATATCCAAAATAGTTATCCCATTTTTTCCTTTTTAAGTAAGTTGATTAATTAAAAAGAATGTCATATAAATAACTATCATATGAAATGAGTCATGGTTTTTTGGGCATGTGATATTGATAAGCAATGGTATTGCCCCATGTCATTGTAATAAGGCCTATTTAATATTAAGAATCTGTTTGGTAAAGTGACGGTGAAATATCCATAGTTAATGATCTTATTACAACTTTTTTTTTTAATTATAAATGCTTCATATATATATATAATATATATATATTATATATATATATATATTATATATATATATAGATTAGATAATAATTAATAATAATTTAAAAAAACTATATAATTTAGTTAATTTATATGAATTTTTTATTTTTAGCAAGGTGAGTAGTGAGTTGTATCATATGTATTTTGACGCATATCATATATTGATTCCTATCTGTATTTACCAACCATTTAATTTATATGGATACACTACTCTAATAAGGTAACTAGATTTGAGTTTTGGATGCTACATAACGAATATATATTGTATTATAAATAGTGATGTTAATATAATAGTCAGAAGACAAAATTGTGATTATAAGAATTGCTAATTTTCTTGTTTGAGGATTTGCATGATAAATGTTTATGTATTGTTTGTGAGTTATTGTTTATTTTTCTATTTTTCTTAACAAATGATATACTCTATTTCACTGTACAGGTTTAAAACTTATATTATGTAGTTCCTTCCAAAGCATTTTCTATGACATCATGTAATGTGATTTAAGGCTTTGATTTTTTTAAATAAATAGATCAAACTATACTTTTCCATAAGTTCATGGATGCTAAAGCAAATTCCCTTGACAAATCTTGCTTTACTGGTTGAAATTTCCTCATCCTACTTAGTGAGCCACTACTTGATAATCTGTAGTAATTGAGTTGTCGTGTGATATAAAGTTATGGTAAAATTATCAACAATTGAGATATGTATGTGTGTTAGGGAGACATTTTATGGTTTAGTATGATAGAGATATGTAATTATTTATGTGGTCAAATTAGAGTCATACATGTATCCATTTTTAAATAAAATAAAATATACATTAAACGAAAGAAAAAGATATACATATCTAATTAATTTAAATTAAAATCATTATTAATATTAAAGACAAATATAAAGTAGATGTGTAATTTATTTCAAATTTACAATAAAATTTAAATGTGTATTTAGGAAAATTTATATTAGAAACAAAAAAATATTCACATTAAATAAGACATATCCATATGCATATTAACTAACATAATTTTATATTAAAAAATTCTTATATTTTGAGAAAATGTGTAATTTTTCATTTTTCAAATATTTCATTGTGAGTTTCAATATATATTATATATATAAAACCTATTTTAATGTTTAATTAAAAAGAATATTTTAATATTAATTCATAAATAAATATATTTTAATATCCTAGTTGACATACGACATTTAGAAAATATTGCAATGTTGAATTATAGAATAATAAAAACTGAATATTTAGATTAATTAAATACTTTAATATCAATTATATAGATGGAAAGATAGAGTAATAACAATTATATATATAATGAAAGAGTAAATATATTAGTTTTAATATGAGAGGTGTTAGTATAATGTAGAAATAGAAGATTTTGAAAATGATCTAGATCTATGTGAGTACAAGGTGTTGTTCTAGAAGTAACTGTTTTCCAATGTAAATTAATTGTAGCTGAGTCAAAGTGTGTTTCTTCCATGTTGTTATGTCCATCGAGTCTAGTGATCCCATAGTTATATAATGAGAGACATTGTGATGTATTTACGACTATGTGAGTTACAGGGTGTTGTTCTAGAAGCAACTATTTCCCAATGTAACTTAATTGTCGCTGAGTCAAAGTGTGTATCTTCCATGTTGGTATGTCCATCGAGTCTAGTGATCCCACAGTTATATAATGAGACACATTGTGATGTATTTACGGTGAGCATGTGGAAGCAGCTTTAGGCCTCAATTAATAAAACTATTTTGTTGTGTTAAAAAACTCTTTGTTTTCTATTTTAGTATCAGATCTTATGGTATGGAGTTAAGAATTAGTCGAGGTAAGTTTGTGTTTCGGGGCCGGGAGTGGAACCTCATCAGATCACTGTGACATCTGTGACAAAGATCGGTCAAATCTGCAAAACAATTTTGTGTGTGACTCATGCAATGCTTCGACTTGCCTGTGACTTTTACAGATTTCGGTATAGTTGTTGCATGATGTGAGCATTAATTAATAAAATCTTATGATTTGTTAGATAGATGTGCACATTTGCTGGTAGAGAGGTGCAAGTCTTATGGAGGGATCAAAGTCAGTGAGAAGGTTATTTCCCATAGTTGCCTTGTCTATACCTTTAGAGATTGCATAAGCAACTAGTTATCGTCCCTGGATCTTTGTCTTTCCTATTGGGTGGATCAAATTGGTGGTTTCGTTCATCATTTTAACGTGGATCAGAAAAATTAAGAGGCAAAGGAAACCAGAGGAATTGAAGGCTACTGCGAGGGATCTCTTGCACCTAGTAAGAGAATTTAAAGAGGCTCACTCTATGTGGGTTGGAATGGATATGCATGCAATTGAAATTGAAGAGGTTTATGAGGTTACATGGGTGACATTATAGCAATGTGAAGCCATCTGTGTTTTTTCCCTTCGAAGGAATTCAGTGAAGGTATGTGCTTCATCTAAATTTACAATATGTTGTATCTATTTTCAAAGAAATATTGTTAAATGTTATGTGAGGATTGTTATATGAATTTGTGTTAGAGTCATGCTTGTCAAGGTAATTTGTTGGTAGCAGCCATTTGGTAAGAACATGTTCTTTCATCGACCCTTTTCATCGGTTTAAACCCATCAATTTTGAAGACACCACCATCAATTGAGAATTCTGGTGCTTGTATCAAGTATAATGTTGTTCCACAATTTACAATCATTGAGAATAAGGGGTTGAATACTCTTAATACCAAATGCCATGTAGTTTTGTATTGTAGTGGCTAAAACCACCCTCCAAAAGTTTTCCTTATCTTCGTTTTGGAGCCTCCGTACCAACCTTCTTTGGCAGCATGTCTTGCCTTGTCAAGTGCACAAGCTTCAGTGATTTTCTAGTAGACTGCCAGCCTGTGCATGAGAGCTTGTTGCATCCCTCTCATAGGTTGTTTCTCTAGACCTGGTCTAGCTATAGGCTAAGCTGCTACCTCAAGAAATTGTGCAATTCTGGAGGGGAACCAACCTTCCCTCTAGAAAATGTGTAATCCTATCTAGAAGTCTACTGGGCTCCATAATTGTACAAATCTGCTTGTCACCCTTCACTCAAAAAATTGCATAATTCCTCCTAGTAGGACTACTCAGAATAGGAATTGTGTAATTCTTGGCAGTAGCCAGTTGCCCAACGTAGAAATTGTGCAATCCTTCTGGGCATTCAACCCAAATCCCTCCCAAAAATGCGTAAATTTTTCCCTCGACTAAGCAAGCTGATGCATGTACCATTGAGTTGACCAGTTCCACTTGGGACCTGGAAAAATTGACTTACATGCATGGGCTGCTTTTTCTTAGAATAGAAAACAAAACATGCCAAAAGCATTCCTAGATTTTAAAGAGCTATTTTAGTAGCTGGAGGTTACATGCAAAGATCGTTTTAGAATCTTTTCTCCAAGTGTTGCTTTTTCCTAGATTTGTGGCATGCGCATCATGAGCCTCAAACTTATTTATTCGATGCATTAGAGCTCATTTCTTCACATTGATATTCGATCTCTAACATCCCATAGCACATCGAGGAGTCTTCGACACATCTAGCTCAGGTATTCACAGGTAAGTCCTCTTAACTTTTCTTTTGCAACATTTTTGTCATTTTTTTTGTTCTCAGTTGTGTGAGTGTTGTTTGCTTGATTTCTATGAAGGCTTGTTGTTATCTACATGAATATTAGCTTGTACTAGCACCATTCCAATTTTCATTAGCATCTCACTGTTGTCACATGCATGAATCTATTTTGCATGAACATTTGTTGATTCAGCGACTTGCTTCACCCACATGCATGTTGTTCCATTTTATGAATATTTCATTCATTGTTTGCATGCACGATCATTCACTCCTTCTTACACTTAGTATTTCCATGCATTCACATTGACATTTTCTTTTAGCTTCCTGTCGGCATGTCTAGGCAGGCTTGGCCCAGACTGCCACAACCAAAAAACATTGTGGAATCCTGAGAGCGAAGGCTCTGTCTTCCCCTCAAAAATTGTGCATCTTTTCCCAGTGACTATCCCCCAGTATTGCATTATGCAACTCTGAGGGAGAGTGACTGTTGGACTAGAAAATTGCGCAATACCGTCATTGGGCCTGCAAACATTGCTAGCTGAAATTGTGAATTGTGCAATTCCAATGGCCAATAGGCCAGCCTGGATTGTGCATTACATAATTCCAACAACCAGCTAGCCTCCCTAGATAGCCCATATTTCCTTTTGCGCAGTTCTGGAAGCCAATATCCTAGTCTCCCAAGAAAAATTGTGCAATCCTTGCCAGTCAATCCCCAGGTATGTTGCATGGAATTCCTCAAGTTTGCTTTGTTTTTTGCTTAAAGATTTCTTGCCATGCATGTCATTTTGCCTCTAGATGTAGCAGGTGTTTGTCCGAATCTTAGTTGTTCAAGATCAATGACCTCCAAAAGAGCGAGATCAAAGGAAACTAACGGAAGTACAACGGGAGTAGCAATTGAGCGAGTGTCTACAAGTCTACCAATCTATGAAGACACCAAGCTAATTGTAGACAAGGAAATCAAGCTGAAATGGCAAGATGTGAATGATGCATTTCCAAGAACATTTGGGTAATACCTCAAAGACCATAAAGTCTACATGAACATCCACAAGTTCGGCTTGTACCGGGTTGCATGCAGGTATCCCTTGCTCCCATGAGCAGACATGATAGATTGGATCATCTCACGCACTAATCCTGAGATGATGACATTGAGTAATGTCAGCATGACAGAGATTGCTACGTTCAGGGTAGAGGATTGTGAACAAATGTATCATATGTCGAAGCCCATTATCACGATGGAGACTCCCTTTAGCATACCCAACAATAATGCCAAGTCTAGAGATATCTGAAGAATTGGGTGAAGGAGCTGGCTAAATTCAAGATGACACCCAACCATGTCTACAAGAAAAATATACTGCGGAAGGTGTATCAATACTTGGTCATATTTGCATGTTGTTTGTATGGCCAAGAAAGAAAGGAAACCTCCCCACAGAGTTGGGTGATCTCGTTGGACCAACTTCCCA
This sequence comes from Pinus taeda, assembly GCA_000404065.3. Classification (NCBI taxonomy): domain Eukaryota; kingdom Viridiplantae; phylum Streptophyta; class Pinopsida; order Pinales; family Pinaceae; genus Pinus; species Pinus taeda. The sequence goes on along the minus strand of APFE031322186.1, from coordinate 217,098 downwards.
GAGAAGGAAAAAGATGCAACTGGTCTGACATATTGGCTCACCAGCTAAAGGAACAAGTAACAAGGGCTTGATAGCCACCTAAAGGTATGCAAGAAGAAATCAACATGTCTACCTACATCTTGGATGCAATCCAGGCCCGTCAGGAGTTCCCAAGCTTGAAGTGGCCATGGACTTTAGTGGACAACTATGTGAACACTTATTGTAAGATATTGTCTAAATGGAGCTTCAAAGGAGTTATCACACAACTGTCTGATAATTTTGTCACCTCGGTTTACAAGACAATATTTTAACATGATCCACCCTGCATGTCGAAGGCAACAATGCAAGCGCTGATCGACATAGCTGATTGGTATGTCTCACCGTCCAACAACTTCATAAAAATGTATAGCACGAAGAAGCCTATGTGTGTTCTACCGATGTTTTCCTTGGACAAACATGTCATGAAGGAAGTGACATATCACATCTTGGCAGGATTGTTAGCTAGGTTGCATCGGAAGGAGAAGTCACCTTGGCCCACTACTCCATTGCAGATCAGGTTTTATGGTATACAAAATTTCCAGCACGCGGATGTCAAAGCAGAAGAGATGAAGAAATATCCATTCGATGCCTGAAGTTACAATCCGTATGACCTGCATTATCTTGTGAAAGACCACTGCACAAGAGTACAGTTTAACTGGATCCATGGGGCATGCCATTTGGCAGAGGAAGACCTGTGGATATATTGTTACAACTCCTCCAGACTCAATGAATCATTCAGCCTCGCAGTTGAATGGATAGAGAAGCAGTATCTTGGAGAGCACTAGAAGCAACAACAATAGAGGTAAACATACCAGTCTGCAAGAAGGGCAAGAGGAAGATTGTTGACAGCATGGATGAAGAGAAAAGTTGTAAGTTCCGAGCAGAAACACTTGTGCAGAAAGAATCTTTGGCAATAGACGCAATGAGGTAATAGCATGATAAGAGAAACCCGCAAAGGCAGATAGAGAAACAAGGAATGCAGGAAACATAGGAGTTGCATGAGTTGAAGGAGCAACTGTAGAAGGAACAGGAGCTGCACAGACAAGAGAAGGAAGCACAACATGAATAGGTACAACAAGGGGAGCAACTTGTACAGACAGATGAAACTGTGCCCATATAGGTAGTAGACTCCTTAGAATAGTTGGCATCATGTAGACAAGGTGAACCATCGTAGGAACATGACTTTTCTCAGGAGATAGAGGAAGAACCTGAACAGATGGATATGGATATGGAGCAACAGGAGTTAGAGCAAGAAATCGAACTCATGCCTCACCACCAAGAGGCCAATCCACCAACTTCACCACATCCAGAATAAGAGAAAGTCCCAAGAGACCAAGGAGACATTGAGATTCTTGGAGATTGACCGGAAGGGGAGATGCACAACATCTCATTTGATGAGTCCCAACATAGAGCTGTTCGATCTAGCATAATGTCGACTCTGGATGATCATACATCTCCTGTGCAGTTTGAGGAACGATTGATCATGTTTGACGTGTAGAAACATCCAACAACATTGGTCGATGCTACTAGAGCATATGTCGAAGCCACTAGCTCAAGTGTTCACTTCTTGATGGTCAAGAATGAGCGAATGGCTAAGGAGCTACAGACGGCCAAGCATGGAGGAGAATTAGTTACAGAATTCGCCCTAGCAGAATTGAAGAAGGCAATAATGGATGAAGTATTGTCCCTTGACATAGTCATGCAGGCTTTGTATTCTAAGTTTGGTACCATGAATAAGGCAACCATCCATCTTAACGGTTGGCAGTAGGAAAGGACATATCCTATCGAATGTGCATGTTGTTGTTGATTACATGCAAGCATGGATGATAACATACAAGGGAGCCCTGCTACACTTGCCTAAGTGATGAAGCCTAGAATGGTCGAGCTCAAGGCACGCATTCAGAGTCAAATCCGGAAATATGAAGATCTCTCACAGCTCATCACTAGTCTACAGGCTTCCCATGCATGTGTATTCAAGAGTATGGATGTGGGTGTGCATGCACATGCGATCCCATCTATTGGGACACTCACCTAGGTGAAGACAAAGGCATAGGTCTAACTAGAGCTTGACTTGTACTTTGACGAGTTGATGTGCATAGCCACCAACCCAGAATTCTCAATCAGTGTAGACACCATGCACACGTTTGTTGCTAGTCTAGGTGCACTCAAGGTAATGATGCGCATGCTATTAGACGAATTTGATATAGGAGCCCGAGCAGTGTACTTGGATGCCATGGAGGCAAGAGTACGTTTCTAGAAAGATGTCACCTTAGAGTACATGGACACCATCGTGGGCTACCGAGTTTGGCATTAGTTTGCTATTGTCAACCACTGTGAGGATGTCAAAGCACTGGTCTTCCAACAATTTTCCAAGTCATAGTGATGTCTTGCATGGCTTTATCAAGCTATTTTGTCTCATATGGGTACATGTGCATTGTAAGGTAACGTCTTGTCAAGTGTAAGTTCAAGTGTCGATAGTTGGATGTAATAGTCATAGACTAGTTGAAGAGTCATGAGGGTAAATGAATTGTCACAAAGGGGAATGTCAAGGGCCACCGCACCGTTTGCTATATATAGTCCCACATAAATCATTGTATAGGATTTTGGTCAGCCAAGCTTCCAATAGGAGCATCTTAGAGAAATCTTGGACAATATTGTAATGAGCCTTGGCTTCTCCACTCCGCAGAGCTAGTATATCTCTTTGGAGGAGCAGGCGATAGTGACTGTAATGTTCCACTATCGGAACTAGTGGTTGGACATGGATGTATTGTATGACTGCAACTTACATTTCTTAATATAATAGAGCCATCACGTTTAATGCATATGTCGTTTTGTATTTCAGCTATCTTGTTTATTTTAAATGATATATGTATATGTTTGCTTACACATGCATGTGTAGCTATTTTCTGTATATTTACATATGAATCTTTTTGAAATGTGTCATTGGTTTAACCATCACTTTCGATTGCTAGCTTACTTTCCTTCTATGTTGCAGTGGATATTTGCTCGAGTGTTCCCTTCTTAACTGCGTACTTTCACAGGTTTCCAAGGGGTGCACCCACCCCACCTCCATGTGTTAGAACTGCTCATGCAGCTTCCTTGACTTACTGCATATGTCACACCCTTGGTACTAATTGAGACATCTTACTTGCCTCTGTGCAAAACCACGGTCAAGGAATTACCATACGACCCACTGCTGGGACTCCTACACCAAATGGTCTGAGGTATAATTGAGACTTCTTATTGGGGAGATCCCATGACATGTTGGTGGGTCCAGCACTGTCAATAGTTTGAGAGGTCTTCAAGTTATAAGTTTGACCATTAAAATGTTTTTAAAACTAAATATTTTCACATGGATCAGTGGTTTTTTATCAGCAATGTTTAGAAGTTCTTTGATTTGGAGATTTTTTTTTTTTTTTTTTTTTTTTTTTTTTTTTTTTTTTTTTTTTTTTTCTGACATTTGTTGGTTAAACTAGTAGTCATTTCTACCTGGTTAGTTTGGTGCATGCCTCTTTGTGAGCTACAAGTTTGAAGATAAAAGTGGCAACTATTGTTTTTTGGCTTTGGAAGCAAGAGTTGTGAGTTTTGCAGGCTTCCTTGAATTTTTAGACTACATTTGTTTAAGTGATTTCAACACCGTTTGCTACTAATTTAGAAGGTTACGTGGAGTTTTTCAAATGCAAGGTTTTGTTTTTAAAAGATTTGATTAGTTTCTTCATCTTTTTGGAATAATTCAATTAATTGGAACATGGAGATATTGTTATATTGTTTCTAAAAGGTACTACTTCTTAAAGGAGATGAGTGTTTTTTTGGGAAGTTTTATTTTTATGGTGCCATTTAAGTATATGATGAAAAGAGGTAGAAAGGAAAAAGTAGCCCACCAAAATCATGGAAATGTGGTGAAGTGAAGATTTGCATGAGCAATGTAGTTGTGGAGAAAAAATGTAGATTTGTAGGAGCATGCTATGTGGAGGAAATAATTGATTGGTGATCTAACCATGGTTAAAGTTTTTATATATATTATATATAGTAATTATATATATATATTATATATATTATATATATATAGATATTAGATATAGATATAGATATAGATATAGTATAGTATATATATAATATATATATATATATATTATATATATATTGAGCATGATATCAGTTATCGGGTTGGGTTGGCAAAGGAGAATTAAGCAATTCCAGAGAGAACTAAAACAAATGAGAACAAAGAATCAAAGGGTGGAAGGTGTAGAAAAATATGGAATGTTTCTAGTAGAAGGACCCATACATGAGGATCACGATGAAGAAATGGACCAAATAAATGAAGAATTTGAAGAAACTAGTGCAATATTGAAATGATTAATGCTTGTTTTTCCATCTTTCTAAGGTAAAAATTTAAAGATTTTGACAATTGAAATGGAAGGACTACTTGGTTCAACAGATTTATGGGAATTTGTTCAAGAAATTTCTATAAATTCCCAAGGTAAGAGTATAGGTGCAATAACATTGTTTCTTATTATATCATCACAGGATGATAACATATTGTCTAGTATTTTGCATGAATAAGGTGAAATATTTTGGGATATTCTTGAAATGAATTACAATATGCACTGGGGTGAGAAAGGTGACAAAGATGAAGATAAATTTTTAATAGCAGATCTACAGAAAAATTCTGAGATTGCTGAGAGAAAGTTTCTAGAGGACTTAGTAGTAGTCGATGAGTTGAAGAAAGTGAACAACCTCTTTGAAGTGGAGGTGGTGAGTTCAACAACTATGTTTACTAATGTTAAAGAGGAATTTGCAAAATTTGATGATGGATATTTGTTTTATGGTAATGAATTGTAGGTTATATTTGAAAAGAAGTTGATTGATAATTTGTTGTTTGCTTCAGACAACTAAGAGGATAATGCTCTACCCACCATGTTAGAAGCAACTTAAAATCATAATACGAATCTTATTGCAATAACAGAGACAAGCGAACATGAAGACAAATCCAAAACAATAATTAAGGGAACAAACAAGTTTGAAGATGTTGAAATTGATTATAATGCTTAGATAAAGTTTATTGAAGAATGGTTTGAGAAACCTTTTGAACAACCTGATGCAGGTCTCAGAGCAATAACTGTAATAGTGAGGGCTCTCAAAAATGAGAAAAATGGTGAATCAATAAATAATTCAGATGACAGAAATGGAAAAAGTTGTGGATACATTTGAATAAGTTCATGGCATTTTGAAGCATTGGGGCCCAAAGGAAATCAAATATTATTATGAATTGATGAGGCAAGGGTCAAGTAAATAGGAAACTATTGATAATGAAAATGTATTTGTTGAAAAAGGAGTTGAAATGGATTGGCATCATCCTAGTTACAGTAAGAAGCAATATCTAGAGTTTATGATCTAGAGTAGGAAAACGACTAAATAGGTTGAAAGTGTCAAAGTTTGGAGAAGGAAGTCCAAGAAGAAATTTCATCAATAGGTTGAAGCAAAGAAAACCAAAATGAAATGTTTGAGTCATATTTGTAAGGCTAGATGAGACTTAGACCAACAAACATTGTTATGTATTGTAGCAAATCCATTTCTCCCTTAAAGGGGGATGTTAGAATAATGTAGAAATGCAAGAGTCTCGAAATCATCTAGATCTATGTCAATTACGAGGTATTGCTCTAGAAGTAATTGTTTTCCAATATAACTAAGTTGTAGCTGAGGCAGTGATAGTATGTATCTTCCATGTTGTTATATCCATGAGTCTAGTGATCCCATAATTATATAATGGGACACATTGTGATATATTTGCAGTGAGCAAATGGAAGTAAACTTAGGTTTAAATTAATAAAAATATTATATTATGTTAAAGTATATTTTCTATTGAGAAAAATTTATTTAATATATATATAAACATTTTAGTGATATATCGCTTCACAATAAAAGGGCTCTCTACTCGTACTCATCATAGATTCTATGCATGAAAAATATAAATAAAATCCATACAAATTATAAATAGTAAATAAAATCCATAACACTTACAAATAGTTAATATATATAACCCATATATACTATATATGTATGGAATATATATATAGTTTATAACATATAACAGTAAAATATTTGCCATATTTTGGGCAGGTATTTTCAGAACCCTCAACGCTGTCTTTCTCAAAACGATGTCAACGAAAGTAATCTGTCCACTGACCCAGCGAATGCGAAATGATGCTCTATCCTACCAAGCTTCTGGATTTAGAAGCCAAGAATACCTTAACATAAATTTACAATATAATCTATGAGCGAGATAGGTTCAGTGTTGTTTACTCCCCTCATACAAAAATTTAGCTGAACGGTCGAGACGGGTCCCCTACTGTTACAGCACATCCAGCTCGCTTATACTCTACAGTCATGTGACGGGCACGGTACGTTAGCTCTTCTCAGTAATATTTAACCGAGGGTTTTCATCTGTAAAATCCACACAGTAGAGTACCCATTATTAGCAGTACAGTTTTTGCTGTTAAGCTACGGAGAAGAGCAGGATGGCAGCGATGGGAGTAGAAGGCGGAGAACAAGAGAACAGGGATTATGAGGATCATTCCCCCGCCCCTCTTTTGGATTCGCTAGAATTGAAGCGGTGGTCGTTCTACAGAGCCACCATGGCTGAGTTTGTTGCTACGCTGCTTTTCCTCTACATAACACTCACAACCGTTGTTGAAAACAGACGAAACAAAGTTACCTGCGGCGGAGTGGGGTTGTTGGGAGAAGCCTCCGCTTTCGGAGGAATGATCTCCCTTGTCGTATACTGCATATCGGCAATTTCAGGTATAAGAAGCCAAGCATATTCGGCACCCCTCATCATGATCTGATTCCATATTTCATATAATCCTAAATGCGTGTGCAGGGGGTCACGTCAATCCAGCTGTCACGTTTGCGCTGTTTCTTGCCCGCAAGGTCTCTCTTCCTCGCGCCCTATTGTACATTGTAGCTCAATGCCTAGGTGCCCTGTGCGGAACTGCCCTTGTGAGGGGCATGCAGGGGAGCTTTTATGCCTCCACCGGAGGAGGATCGAATTCTGTATCTACCGGTTATTCCAAGGGAAGTGCCCTTCTCGCCGAGATCATTGGCACGTTCGTCTTGGTTTACACTGTCTTCTCTGCAGCAGACCCCAAGCGCAAAGCCCGCCACTCCCACATCCCTGTACATAACACAAATCATATTCCACCCTGAAACTCTTTCTATATATATATGAACATTGGTGTTATTAAATATTTATTCACTGATGGAATTTTACTAATATGACAAGTGGTTAATGCAGGTTTTGGCTCCTCTTCCAATTGGGCTTGCGGTATTCTTGGTCCATATAGCAACCATTCCCATCACAGGCACAGGCATCAACCCTGCCAGGAGCTTTGGCCCGGCTGTGATATACGGCCATCAAAAATCTTGGGACGACCTTGTGAGATTTATCTATAATTCTTTGTTCCTTAAGCATTGCATTTTACTGATCTAAATAACCTCAAAAAGGAGATTTGTATGGACAGAAATGAAATTTGATGGTGACTTATAGTTTAATGGATTGAATGTATGGCAGTGGATATTCTGGGTTGGTCCGCTGATTGGAGCTGCGGTTGCTGCGGCGTATCACCAGTACCTTCTAAGAGCGGGTGGTTTTGGGCTGAAAAACTCGGAATCGTTGCGTAGCCACCCCACCAGTGCAATATAGAATGAAAAATTCACAGGCCATCTCTTATTATCCCACATTGCAATTTGATAAGTGGGAAATATATTGTAAGTTGCGGTGATAATAATAATAAAATTGATAAATACCATGAATATACTGCTTCTGTTTCTAACACCTCCCTTTGTGTATTGTTTAAAGGTTCATTCTCGGAAGCCTTTTATATCTACTAAAAAGTTTTCTTCGCTCTCCATAAGTGTTGCTCTTTCTTCATTTATTGTCAAATTAATTTCATACATCGAGGATTTTCCTGGTGTTGTGTTGTTTAAAGCTTCATTCTCGGAGGCCTTTATATCTATTAAATGTAATTGTGGATTATGGTCAAATTAATTTCATACCATGAACATCGTGTTGGTGGTGTATCTAAAGCTTCGGCTTGCGAAGCCTTCGATATCTATTAAATGTAATTGTGGATTATTAGATTTCAGTATTACTTGATAATTAAAATTATCATAATTAAATGGCATAACATTTTTAATCATTCTCATACGCTTTTGATCTTTTTAAATCTAATTTTTAAGTATTACTTGCAAAATACATTTAATTAAAAGTATTACTTGTAAAACACATTTAATTAAAAGCTATCATAATTAAATGACATAAGATTTATAATCAATATTGTAAGCCTTTGATCATTTTAAATCTAATTTCCATGCATTATTTGTTAAAATAATTTTAATTAAAAGCAGTTGTAGTTAAATGGCATAAAATTTCTCATCAGGGCCCGTGCTAAGCATCAATCCCAACTGAATTCCTTATGGTCGCATGAACATAAATTAATGAATCCAGCCTTCAAAAGAGGTAGGTAAACTTTTCATAAAAACGTCAAATCTAGCAAAGGTTAACTATTAACATTAACGAAATCCATATCAAAGCATTTCGATAACAAGCAGAATTTGAACACGCCCGGTCGGGCTGGATGACCTGGCGTGGAGTTATGTGACGTCCTGGCGGCGCACGATCAAAGGTTTAATTATGAATGATCAGGGTAGGAATGACACAGGCGAGTGGAGCGGCTGGCAGAGGGAAAAGGCAGATCATGGTATCAGAGATGCAGGTGATATGAGTAGAGGACGGGACGGAAGGACGGTGAACAGACTGCATCATTAAGTGATGGGTCTTGGGAGCATCCACAACCATTATTTCGGCAATGATACAGACGGGATGAGGGAGGTTAAAACCGGGAGAACGAGAGGGATTTTTCATCGTGAGGATCGCTTAATTCCTGTCTACTGTCTCCTGTTTCGCTGGTGGGTTGGGTTTTCTCGTGGTGAGGACCGCTTAACTCTTGTTCGCTGTTACTTGTGGCGCTGGTGGGTTGGGATTGCTACCGTGAGGAAGACGAGAGGTGAAGTTTGCAGCGGAAGAAGGAAAATGGCAGGAGAAGGAAGTGGAAGCGGGCGGAGATGGCTGAGGAGCGGGGGGCAGGAGGACCACCATAAACTCCCTGCCGACTTGAAAGGAAAGCGGAAGGTGGATGTTGAGGAGAAAACGCAGGTGCAGTTTGTGGAGATTTCAAAAGAGGAAAACGAGGAGCTGTAGGGCAACCAGGAGGAGGAATCCTGGAGAAATAGATGGAAGCGATTACTGGGCAAGGAAAGCGAGGATACTGATAATGGCATGGGCCGTTTCGTTGGCAGGGGCAGGGGAGGCCTGCGTGGCAGAGGGAGAAGGGGTCGCGGTCGAAGGGGTCGAGGCGGCCATCAACGAAAGGTAGTGGCGGAGGGCAGAAACCGGAGGGGGCGACACTACAGGCCTTTCTAGGAGACAAATGATGAACTAGCAGCGGGAGAGGATTCCAGGCGGATCAGACAAACTATCAGTGATCGAATAAGAATGGCTGAGCAGGATTACAGGGAGAATTCAAATCCAAAGATTAGGAAAATAATGGAGCATTGGGAGGAAGATGCTATACAGGCTCAATCAGAAGAAGAAATGGAAGATTGGGCTGCCATTATGCCTGACCCTAGCCATACCATAGGCCGAATGACCCTCTATAAACAGTCTCTTCATTTATATTAGGTCATGAAGCGGCTCATGGCAAAAGCTTTGGAGCAGGTTGCCAGGGAGATGGCAGAAATGGTTCAGAACCTACCCAATGTGAAAAACGAGTTGAAGGACATAGTCATCACCATGCTCCTGCAAGAAAAAAGACCGGAGGACCTGCAGAAGCTGCTCGTAGAAAGTGGAGTGCTGCTGAAAAAGGAAAAAGACCAGCATGCTGAACTTGACAAGTAGTGTTCAATGGCTTGTTCTTGCTTTTTTGGAAATTCCTAGTCTTTTGTTTTTCTGTAGGCATGAAATATTTGGTTGTTTTAACATGTAGGAAGAAGTATGTAGATAACAGTATGGTCTTAGAAACAGAAACTAATCAGGAAACTTGGTTGAAACGATGGCACATTTTCATTTTTGGTTTAATGTGACAATTATGGATGGTCAAGAGACCCGGTTTCCCTTCGGGGCGGGGTGAGACCATTCTGAAACTGCTGTATATATTATTTTGTTAATAGAAAAGGACATACTCAGCTTACAAAAAAAAAACAAGTAGAATTTGAATGATAAAGGGTTTATATATATATATATATATATATATATAATATCAGGAAAGTAAGGAATTGGTAGAGGTGTACCTTATTAATCAGGTGTTGGTTTTTACTAGCATGATTGTTTTTCGGCTTAAACAACTTGTGTACAAATCAACTAAATAATCCATTTTTTAACGTAAACATATTCACATGTTTATAAGAAAATTATTAATATATTATATTTTATTTAAACTAATCAATAAAATTAATCAAGTGGAAATATATACTGTCCTATTTAGGAATAGGATTTTAAAAAATTCCTTAACAAAGACACATAATGGATGGTCTACACTATAAAGTGAGAATATTTTTCATTGTGATGAAATGAAGAGTTTATATATATAGATATAGATTTATATGAATTTTAACCTTATAAATAATACATAAATATTTTGATAGTAATCCATATTAATGTATTATTTAATTTAAATTGTAAGAGTATTTTATTACTCACATTATTGTATAAAAGTATATAGAAAATATCCATTATATAACAATGGAGGAGGTCCATTGTTGCATAAGGATAACTACAACAATTGGACAAATGCAAATCCCTATGTGAGCTACAAACTCACCATACTTACCTCATAGGGAAATGTAGAGTTGGAAAACCAACTCTAACACCCCCCTAAAGCCAAACATAAGGAGTAACAAAGAATGAGTCTTGCACACAAGGCCTGATTAGGTACCCATGTACAAACTCTCATAAGCGGAGAAAGGAAAACTCATAGGAAAAGAATCTCCACCAAAAGAGATAAAGATGTTAGTGCTCAAATTATCATTGAGATGAAATTGTAGATCCCATAACAATCCACTGAATGGAAAGAACATAGGCTTGCTCCAAATGTTGGCAACTCCAAATGTTGAAGTGTTAGAACTCTAAATATTAGAGTCGTGAAACTTCAATGAGGTCGGTCGATCTCTGAAGTAGTATTGTTGCAGAGGCACAAGAGCAACGAACACTGTCAACTTCTCACGAAAAACTTTAGAAGAATTAGGTGTCAACAAAGAACGAGGACAAGGATTCAAACAAAAGCAACACCATAAACCAACAAACAAACATTGAGGCTCGTAAATATGGAAAAATCAACTCAAACGCCATACAGAAAAACTCCCGAAGTTGTTTGAACATTGTCACCATCACACTCACAAAAAATAATTCAACAAAGGAATGACAACATTATGTGTAACCATCTAACTCCCCCCTCTAAAACAAAACTACAGAAGGAGCGAGAATGAATAGTCTCCATTGTCAGTGAATTCCCCCCCAAAACACTACCAAGGGAACAATGAAATCAACAAAGAATAATTGATTCAACACAATGATATGAATTCTTCAAGCTTTGGCTCAATTGACACCATGATCATCCGTCGATTTATCCACAATTGATCATGGTGGTTGACACTAGTCCACGATTCATTCTTTCATGACTCTTCTGTAACGATCTGAATGCAGGACTATTAATTGACTAATAATGTTGAGGATGTGCAGATACCTCAAAGTTGGGTGCCAAACGTTTTCATCAAGAATGTCATTAGCAACCATGTCATCAATATGTTTATCACAACTAACAAGAACATTTTCTCCAAGCACCTCATAGTTGGATGCAAGTGATGATGCAACAACACGATTATATCCAAGACCTACTTTTGATGTCTACACTATAGGGTTAATACAAGCAATAATTCCCTGACCATTTTTCCCAAGTCCTCCTCTAGTATATCCCATTTTTCTCATTAATCGAGACCCATTACCAATAGTATGGTTTTCAAAACTAGGTATGAAAAAGGCATGTGATCGGTCATGATCATCGGCTTTAATCTTCTGACAATCAACATCATGAAGTGTGGAAGGAGGAGAGCTTGGAACCTTAACATGAACTGTCTCCATCTCAAATTTCTGAAGAAAACTAACTTCTAATTAAGTTCCTTCTTAGAATCTTGCATCTTTTGGACGACCTCATCCTTATTAGTTAACTATTGAGATAATGCATCATAGCCTTGTCTCAAAAGTTGATATTGTTTCACCATTGTTTCTTTTAGGAAGTTAAACTCCATAATGTGTTGATTATTTTTTCTCTTCTAGTTACTTCTTCAAATTTAGGTAAGAAAAAAGGCTTAAATTCCTCAATCAAGTCATCATGGAGGTCAATATTCTCTTCAAATTCATGTGCAAGCACCTAGAAATATTTTCCCATGGTTGATTCCAAACGTTCAACCTTGTTGATTTTTCAAGGAATTGAAGTTTGCAACCTATTTTTAAGTGTTTCATTTTCTACTTGCAATAAAGCTACCATTGAGTGCAATTTGAAAACCTCTTTATGAACTTAATACATTGCCTTCTTCTCATGAAGCTCCTGCAATCTTTTACCGAACTTGATAACACAAAATTGGCAAATGTGTTTCCACTAGCCACTAAGAAAAAGTTGCTATTAAAGAGGACTGATGATGACAATAATAGCTTGAAGCTTCCAGTTACCATGCAGATAAAATAAATTAAACTAAATTTTGATGACTAGCCAACAAGTAGGCTTTTCATAACCCCAGGTTTAGTACAAGAGAATGCCTAGATCTCTTTTTACCTAATGAAAAAATTTCCATGAATTTCTGCAAGAAAAATGCCAATTTATCCAATTTAATGCCAATTTGCCCAAAAAAAAATTTAAGGCTATAATAAAATATCAATAATCGTACTTCAAATTTTTCATGAAAAAATTAACTTTCCTCTAAAAACATTCTCTCACATTTCCTTTTTTCATTTAAATATGATTTTCTTTTCCCTTTCCAATTTGAAAACTATTGACGCATTATAAAACCTGACAAAACCTGTAATGGAGTAACTCACTATAGAACCTGTAACTAAGATGTTTTTATGTGCCCATGACAAATTGCTTCACAATTTTCTCTCTTTTATCTCTCAGACTTACACCCTTGACTATATCAAAAGACTTTTAACCTACATGTTTTTCAAAACTTACATTCTTGACACATTAATACATGACAAAACAAAACATTAAGACATGGGATGGGGGATTGTACAAAAATTGTTTCTCTATGTTCCAGAGTACATATTTCAGTGGCAGAATAAAGGTTTGACCATACGTATTTACCAACCCTTCATTAAGTGCACTTTCATTCTTAATTACTTAATGTGTTTTGCGGAATGGGGAATTTTTACTCCTGCTCAGAACTTTATTTAACTCATGTCCTTTAGAATGGAAACAAAATCTGCAACCTGCAAAAAAGTCTACTTGGTTGATTTACACGTCTACAATAGGTATAGTTTCTATCAATTTATTTAACACAGTGGTTGTGATTAATGTTCCAACACTCCCCCTTAATTACAACTTATGTCATTGACAATTCCCAAACAGTCTTTGAGATAAATAAAATTTTCATGTGCCAATGGCTTTGTGAAAATATGAAAAGACTTTTTACCTACATGTTTTTCAAAACTTGCGTTTTTGACACATTAATACATGACAAAACAAAACATTAAGACACAAGATAGGGGATTGTACAAAAAATGTTTTTCTATGTTCCAGAGTACATATTTCAATGGCGGAATAAAGGTTTGACCATATGTATTTACCAACCCTTAATTAAGTACACTTTCGTTCTCAATTACTTGATGTGTGTTGCGGAATGGCGAATTTGTACTCCTGCTCATAACTTTATTTAACCAATATCCTTTAGCATGGAAAAAAAATTTGCAACCTACAAAAAAGTCTACTTGGTTGATTTACACATGTACAGCAGGTATGGTTGCTGTCAATTTAATTAACGTGGTGGTTGGGATTAATTTCGAACACTCTCCATTAATTACAACTTCTGTCATTGACAATTCCCAAACAATCTCCGAGATAAACAAAATTTTCATGCGCCAATGACATTGTCAAAATGTCAGAAGACATTTTACATACATGTTTTTCAAAACTTACATTTTTGACACATTAATATATGACAAAACAAAACATTAAGACACAGTATGGGGGATTGTAATTTTTTTTTCTATGTTCCAGAGTGCATATTTTAGTGGTAGAATAAAGGTTTGACCATACGTTTTTACCAAACCTTCATTAAGTGTGCTCTCATTCTTAATTACTTGATGTGTGTTGTGAAATGGATAATTTATACTCCTAGTTATAACTTTATTTCACCCATGTCCTTTAGCATGTAAGCAAAATCTGCAACCTGTGAAAAAGTCCACCTGGTTGATTTACACATGTACAACAGGTATGGTTGGTGTCAGTTAATTTAACGTTGTGGTTGGGATTAATTTTCAGCCACTCCCCCTTAATTACAACTTTTGTCATTGATAATTCCCAAACAGTATCTGAGATAAACAAAATTTTCATGTGCCAATGGCTTTATGAAAATGTCAAAATACTTTTTACACACATGTTTTTCAAAACTTAGATTTTTGACACATTAATACATGACAAAAAAAAAATTAAGACAGGGGATGGGGGATTGTAAAAAAAATATTTTTCTATGTTCCAGAGTACATATTTCAAGGGAGGAATAAAGGTTTCACCATACATATTTACCAACCCTTGATTAAGTGCACTTTCATTCTTAATTACTTGATGTGTGTTGGGGAATGGAGATTTGTACTCCTACTCAAAACTTTATTTAGCCCATGTCCTTTAGCATGGAAACAAAATCTACAACCTGGAAAAAAGTCTACTTGGTTTATTCACACATGTACAACAGGTATGGTTCCTGTCAATTTAGTTAACACGAGGGTTTGGATTATTTTTCCAACACTCCCCCTTAATTACAACCTCTGCAATTGACAATTCCCAAATAGTCTCTGAGATAAACAAAATTTTCACGTGCCGATGGATTTGTGAAATTGTCAACAAATTGTTCTTGTGACCTACAGTGTTGCAACACAATTTCATCATTGTTAATAAACTCTCTAATAAAATGGTATTTAACATCAATGTGCTTGGTCTTGTTGTGAAAAACATAATTATTTCATAATGAAATAGTGAAATGGATGTCGTGGAAAATAGTTGTTGTTCCCTCTTGGTTGTGGCAAAAATCACTCAACATTCTTCTCATTTAAACTACTTGACACATTGTTAATGTTTCCTCGAGATATTCAACTTATTATTTTGACAATGACACTATTGGCTGCTTTCTAGAGGCCGATGAAATGACTCCCGAACCTAAACAAAAAACATATCATGACTTTCTCTTTCTATCATAAACACTTCTTTCCCAGTCACTATTAGTGTAGCCAACCATCCTAAAACCATTTGTTGCACTGTACAAAATACCATACTCATTTTTCCCATTGACATACCTTAGAATAATTTTGACTGCTTGTCAATGTGTCTCCTTCAGTGTCTCCATGAACCTTGATACCAGGATTACTACATACATTATATTTGGCCTATTTGCCATCAAATACATAATGCTCCCGACCATACTTTTGTATAATGTCAGATTGATATTACTGATGCAATCTTCTTTGCTCAAGTTCAACCTCATGAGAATTGGAGTCGATGATGGCTTATTTTTCTACATATTAAAACTCTCCAAAATGTATGCTGCATACTTTTCTTTGGAAATAAAAATAATTTTTTTTTGTTTTCTTCATTTCTATGCCCAAAAAGTACCTTAACAACCCCAGGTTAGTCATTTCAAACTCACTTTTCATGACATCTTTGAAACTAGCAATGAGGAAATCATCATTCCCTGTAAAAATAGAATTATCTACATATAAAACAATAATAAGAAGCTTACCATCACTCTCTTTGATGTAGAGAGTAGGATCATCGTCACATTTGTCAATGTTATTGTCCATCAAGTAAGCATCTATCCTTCTATACCATGCACACAATGCTTGCTTCAACCCACAAATGGCTTTCCTCAACCTATACACCTTCTTGGCCTTCTACCTCATAATTGGGTGGTTGCGCAACATATTTTTCCTGTTCCAGCACTCCATTCAAGAACACTGATTTTATGACCATTTGATACACTTTCCATTTATGTTGTGTAACAATCAACAACATTGTACACACTATCTCCATCCTTGCGACTGGCACAAATGTCTCTACATAATCTCTTCCATGCTGCTGGTTGTATACTTTGACAACTAGCCTTGCATTATGCCTTTCAACCTTTCCTTCAACATTTCTCTTGGTCTTATAAACCCACTTCACTCTAATGACTTCCTTTCCTTCTGAAAGTTCCACTAACTCCCATGTGTTACTCTTTTCTATTGCTTTTATTTCTTCATCCATTTCCACAGCCCATTTTTCTTCTTTGACTGCATCTTCAAAGTGGATTGGGTCATCTGCATGACGAAATAATGAAAATAAGGAATTTCATTGCGACTATCAACTTCATCTTGCTCATAAATTTCAGTTAAATTTCTAAATTTGTGTCTTCTTGTGATTGTGAAATATGGGCTTCTCATGTCACTTGATGTTGCACTTGAATTAGAAGAAGGTTGTGGGTCTTTTTGGTATGCTTGGAGTAGTACTTGCTTGACTACACGACGATGTCCTATTATTTGTTGACAGTGTCACTTGTTGACTGATTTGTTGAGCATGAATAGGAGTATAAGGTATCACTCTTGAGGAATTACTTGTTGCAGTCAATTCCTATTTTTCCTTGTGTGGTATACATGCTTTCACATTGATCGTCTTCTCCAAAATTCCATCCCAGGCTTCTTCTTCTATGAACTGCACATCTCTGCTGATTATGACCTTCTTGGGTGATGGGTTGTAGAGATCGTATGCCTTAGATTCATCACTATATAAAAAAAAATGCATTTCTCCCACTTGCTATCCAATTTTTTCCTTGATTCATTTGGGACATCTGCATGCGCCACACATCCAAACACTCTCATGTGAGTGACACTATGCTTTCTTCCACTCCTTACATCTTCAGGAACCATATTATTGAAACTTTTCGTTGGACACCTATTAATGATATATCCTGCACAAGTGGCAACTTCAACCCAATAATTATTTGACAAATGCTTTGCCTTCAACATAATCCTTGCCATTTCCATAATAATACTATTCTTCCTTTCCACAACACCATTTTTTTGAGGTGTATATCTTGTTGTAAATTTCTTATGAATTCCATGCTCCCTACAAAATCGAAGGAAGTTATTTGAGATGTATTTTCCACCTCTGTTAGTCCTCAAGACTTTGATGTAGTGTCCACTTGTCTTCTCAACAAAAGCTTTATATTGGCGAAAGTGTTCAAACACTTCACTTTTCTGTTTTAGGAAGTGTACCCATGGCTTCATTGTATAATCATCTATGAATGTTAAAGAATAAAAGTTTCCACCAATTGATGGTGTCTGCATTGGTCCACACAAATGTGAATGGACAATCTCCAAGGTTCATTTTTCCCTTATTGGGTTTCATGCTAGAAATCTCTCTCTATGTTGTTTTCCCAAGATGCATCCTTCACATAGGTTTTCTAGTTTTTCTAAGAGTGGCAATCCCTTTACGATGCCTTTCCTATGCAACAAATTCAAACCTCCAAAATTGAGATGACCAAATCTCAAATGCCATAACCAATTTTCATCTTTGACCTTGCCTTGAAATTTTACTTGTGTGACAGCTGCAAATTTTCTCTTGTCCTCTTGTGATTCATTGACAATTGTGCTTGGGCACCTTATTCCTCCAAACCCAGTTTTATATTTAAGGGAAACATTCTATTACTTGTCATTTGAACTTTTTCAATCAGTTGTCTACACAGAGCCTTATCCAAAATTGTGCACTCATCATTTTTGAAAAAGGCATTGTAGCCCTTTTGCATGAGTTGTCCAATGCTTATGAGGTTATGCTTCAAACCAGGGACAAAATAAACATCATAAACGTACTTA
The DNA here is from genome assembly GCA_000404065.3 of Pinus taeda. Taxonomy (NCBI): domain Eukaryota; kingdom Viridiplantae; phylum Streptophyta; class Pinopsida; order Pinales; family Pinaceae; genus Pinus; species Pinus taeda. The sequence continues at coordinate 198,914 of APFE031322186.1, read as the reverse complement.
TTCTCCCCCTTATTTCTTAGAATATTGACTCTTCCTTTTCCCATGAAAAATACTTTTCTTATTAATCCCTAATGTCACTTCAAATTTCACACTTTCATCTAGATTGGAAAAAATTTATATGTTACCTGTCATGGGGTTGCTACACCCTAAATCTAGAAACCATACATCCCATTTTTATTCTTGTGCTACATTACAAGCTAAAAACATGAAATCTTGGTTCTAATTTTCCTTTGTGAAATTTACACTTGGTTTGTTACTTATGTCATGTTGCTCGGTTTGTTACTTATGTCATGTGGCCTTCTTTATCTTCCTCTAGATTTTGATCTTCCTTTGCCTCTACATTGACCAAATGAAACTTGTGTCGTGAAGGCATGCTACAATACATTTGTTGCTCTATTCAGTCTATGTTCATGAGAAAGAAGTGATGCATGAAGCTCATCCACTGAGAATTGTGAGAGATCCTTTATCTCTTATATGGCTACAATAATGGAATCAAATCTTGCAGGAAGGCTTCTCAAAAATTTCTCCACTATTCTCATTTCCTCAAGTGTCTCACCATGATACTTGATTTGAGTGACCATTCCAATTAATTGTGTAAAAAATGAGTCTACATTCTAAGACTCTTTCATACAAATTGTCTCAAAGTCTCTCCTTAGCATTTGTAGTTTTGTTGTCTTCACTTTTTCCATGCCTTGGTAGGTTGTCTGGAGGGTGTCCCATGCTTGCTTGGACTTTGTTGTTGCTGCAATCCTTGGGAAAATACTTTCATGAACTTCTTGAAAGATGTACATGAGGGATTTTGAATCCTTATTCATGTTGTACATCAACAAATCCTTTTATGCTTGTGATAATGCATTGTATGCTATTGCATCTATTGGTTTTTAGAACCCATTCTCCACCAAATCCCAAATATCTTAGAGAGAAACCAAAGCCTTCATTTTTATAATCCAGTAGTCACAAATTTTACCATTATACTAAGGTATTTCAGGATTAGTCAAGCTTGTGCTTGATGCTACCATTTTTTACTGCTAAATAAAACTTTCAACAATTTTTAACTCCTAGTAAAAACATTTGTTCTTACACTAACCACTCTGATATGAAATATTTAGTCAGGGAGATTTCCCTCAAGACTTCAATTGCGGAGATCAAATCGCAACTAGACGTCAAATTTCCAGAGACATATAACAATCTATACTTTTGATTTTAATTTCAAAACAAATTAAAAGGAATTCACATGATAAATAGAGGCTACAACTCCTTTGCCAAATAAAACAATAATTCTTACTAAGATTTCCATTCACCAGGAGTTGTGGAGTAACTGATTGTAAAACTTGTAACTAAGATGTTTTTATGTAGCCACCACAAATTGCTCCATAATTTTCTCTCTTTTAGCTCTGGGATTTACACCGTCAACTATATCAAAAGACTTTTTATATACATGTTTTTCAAAACATACATGTTTTACACAATAATACATCAGAAGCAAAATATAAAGACATAAGATGGGTGATTGTACAAAAAATATTTTTATATGTTGCGGAGTACATATTTCAGTGGCGGAATAAATGGTTGACCATATGTATTTACCAAACGTTCATTAAGTTCACATTCTTTCTTAATTACTTCATGTGTGTTGTGGAATGGAGAATTTGTACTTCTGCTTAGAAGTCCATTTAACCTATATGCTTCAGCATACAAAAGAAATATGCAACCTACAAAAAATATACTTATTTGATTTACACATCTACAACAGGTATGGTTGTTGTCAATTTATTTAACGTAGTGGTTGAGATTAATTTTCCAACATGCTGCAGTTGTAGGTCCATAGGAAAGAAAAAACCTGTTGAAATTTCCTAAAATGCAAATCTTTTTGTTCTATGGGATTTGATCCCTCATGAGTTCGCTTTCTTGAAATTTATGATGATTTCAATTCAGCCTCCCCCTGTATTGACATTTTCAGCTTCCTATTGAAATAATGATTTAACCTTTTTCTTCAGAAAAATCGGCCTTGTGTGAAGATAAGGCAACTCGGCCTTACGATTTTCCTATAGCAATTTATGTGACTCGTGAATAACTATTTGGCACATGGAACTCATCCTCTTCAAGTTGGAGCTATGCTTCTTGTCAGAGATAATGGAGAATGTCTTAGAATAGTGAATTGGTTCACGGTACCTCAGGATAGGCATTAATTTGTATTTCCTAGGGTATGGTTCTAACTTCCCTAAATCTATGATTACTATATAATGTGAGATGCACATGCACAATGGAGAGTGTTTTGCAAGCCAAACTCTCTTGGTTCAGACTCTCTATTGTAGAGCTAACCAGTGGTTATTTTTTATTAATTCAAACATAGTTTTTTAACATGGTATCAGGCTACAGGGCTGAGGAACCTATATGCTAAGTGAAGGGCGCCTGAGGCAAAATAATTGCGTGGTTTGGAGGAAAAATCGTGTTGATCCCACTCTAAGACTTATGCATATTTTTATTCTGCTGACTGTCACGAATTTGTGTTGTACAATCATGCTTACCGTCACAAATTCGTGGTGCTAAATCATGCCGACTATGCAAACAAGAAAAGAGGGCCGCGTCTTGGCAGTGGCTGCCGAGAGAAGGCTACATGGAGGCCTAGGTCTATCGAGAGAAGCTTGTAATGACCCTATACGTGGTTCCTCAAAGCACTGTCATGGAGAGCACACAGTGTGGTGGAGACTTGCATGAAGGCCGCGTGGAGAGGGCACATAGACTACAAGGGATCAGCTAGTGCTAGAGGTTGTTGAAAACACCAAAAATCAGACTTGCAGAGATCAATGATTTCTCTCTTTGACATAGATTTGGGGTAGATCTAACATATATATATTTTTTAACTGTCATTTTTTAATCACCAATATGAATAATCAAATGATTGAATCATACTTGAATGAGCATAAAACACTCGATGGATCCAATTATGCGAGTTGGAAATTCAAGATGCAAACTCTGTTAGAAGTGCAGAGTGCTTGGATGATTGCAAATGGGGATGAATATAGGCCACTAGTTGGATCAACATCGATCCCATATTGGGAGAAGTGAGAAGGTAAATGAAGGATTCTACTAAAGATGTCAGTGAAAGACTCCATCATACCATTTATTAGAGAATGTAAATCAGCAAGTGAAATTTGGGGAATATTGAAGGATTTGTATGGGATCAGGAACAAAAATCATCTTCTGTTCCTGAAGAGAAAAATATTATCCCTGAAGATGGAGGAGAATGAAATAGTTACTTCCTTCATAGCGAGGATCAAGGATCTGAAGTACAAATGGGCAGACATTGGTGAAACAGTTGCAGATATAGATCTAGTAACAATTACCATGAATGGTGTGATCGATGACTACAAAATGTTTATCATTGGAATAAATGCGAGAGAGAAAATCCCAAAGTTTGAAGAACTGACAGGAATATTAATGCAAGAAGAAGAAAGAAGATTGACTCTAAAGCCCGAGAGTATAGATCTTGCATTGATGACGAAAAAGAACTTCTTCAAAGGAAGAGGAAATCTACAATAGCAAAACAGAGGAAACTCACAGAAAATACCAAATCAAACTCAAGGTATGCATCTGAATAGAAGAAACTACGAAATTAAATGTTTTCATTGTGAAAAACTTGGTCATATAGCTAAGGAGTGCAGGAAGAAGAAATATCATGAACAACACCAGAAGCAAAAACTACATGCAGGTCATCTCACGAATGATAATCATGAGCAAAAGTTCAAATTGTTCATGGCAGACTCTGATGAGAATGCTGATGCAGATGTCTGGTATGAATATTAGAGAGCATCAACACATATGATGGGGAACAAGCAATGTTTTGAAGATTTTAAAGAAAGCAACGACGAAGCATAAATATACTTAGGTGATGATAGAAGTCATCAGATAAAAGGGTGTAGAAAGAACTTTATTTAACAAGTGCCTAATGTAATAAAGAACTTGATTTCTATATCCATGATTACGGATCAAGATATCAAAGTTGAATTTTTAAATCTAATTGTTATATTAAAGATCTGTTAGATGGTATGAAGACTATTGCTACAGGAATTTGAACAGGAGGTCTGTACAAATTGGATGTAGTACCAGCACCAGTTCGAGCTTTGACAATAATGAGTTTGACTACAGAAGAGTTGTGGCATCAGAGATTTGGTCATATCAACTACAATTATTTGTTGTTACTTCAAAAAAAGGAAATGGTAAGAGATCTTCCTATGTTAAAACAAGTGCATAATGATTGTGATGCTTGTACATTAGGAAAGATGCATAGAGGAATTCATGTTTGAGTAGAGAAGAAACAAAGAGATGTACTTGAATTAGTGCACTCAGATCTTTGTGGACCCATGCAAACAAAGTCATTAGGAGGTGCACTGTATTTTTCACTGTTTATTGATGACTACACAAAGTTTTCTTGGGTATATTTTTTGAGTAAGAAAATTCACACATTTGAATACTTTAAGCAGCCCAGAAACATGATTGAAAAGAAAACAGGGAAGCATATAAAAATTCTTTGCTCCTCACGAAGTTTGGGCGAGAGCAGGAGGGCGATTTTGGAGCTAGGGTTACAGTCCAGTAGAGTTCGTTCTCCATGGAAGGCCATAAAGGAGGGAGCTACACTCCCTCCTACAAGAAGGTAGTGGCTAGCAAAGGAGAAAAACAAATATAAGAGGATAGATATCCTTCAGCTGAAAAGCAAAGAAACAAAGAAAGGGAGCAGGAGGGCTCTGAATCTAAGGAGAATAACAACAATAAAGAAAGCAAAGAAGGGGACAAGTAATAGGGCACAAAAGACAAAACTCTAAGGGGACCATGCAAATCCAAGACTACTATCACTCCTAGAGTTGTTTTGAATGATCCTACTCTACAGGCACATAGGGACCACATGTAGACTTATGAAATCATTTGTAAGTTCATGGGTTTATGGCCCACTAAAAAAGAATTACAATCTTGGATTAAATACCACTAGAAACCAAAAGGAAGCATAGAAATACATCTTGGGTCAAAGGGATTCTTTACTGTAGTCTTTGCAAACATTGAAGATAAGGACAGAGTATTTGAAGGAGGGCCCTACTTTTATGCAGCAACAGGTCTGTATATGAGACCCTGGATCATGAATTTTGTCCCAGAACGTGAAAATTTTACCTCTGTCCCGGTCTGGGTAAGACTCTACTCTCTACCTTTGGATTACGGGAAACTGGAATCCCTATCTACCAATGGAAATAAGTTAGGATGTTTTGTCAAAGCTTCTGAGGCCACCATAAGAGGAAAATACACATCCTTTGCAAGAATATGTGTTGAGATGGATCTTTCTAGAGCTCTGCCACATGAGGTCATATTGGAAGTGTTTGATGAAGAATGGGTACGAATAGTGGATTATGAGCACATTCCATTCAAATTTCATAAATGTCATGAACCTGGGCATCTATTCAGAGATTTCCCTCCGAGTAAAACTGAAAATAATAGTAAATCCAATACCATGAAAGACAGTGAAAGCTTTCACAAAGTGGTCCAGAAAGGAAAAGGGAGCAAGAGGGGATCGAAGACACATAAAAATGAAAGGTAGCAAGCCAGTCAAAAAAAGTTTCAAGCACTAGAAGAGGAAGAGGGGATAACGAAAGTAGATCAGGCCAAGGGAGACACTCCAGTGAACGAGGAGAATGAATAAGAGGATGAGAAAACACAAGCCATTAGCAAACAAAAATAAGAAATGATGAGGGACACATAATTGGAGATGGATCTGGAAATGAACCAGAGTGAGATGGAAATGGAAGATCACAAACTACAAGAGATTCTTGAGAAAGAGAATCTAGATCTAGAAGGATTCATGAAACAAGGAACTAGGGAGGGAGTGGATTCGTTACCTCCAAAGGAGCTCAATCGAGTTCAACAGTTGTTCTTATGGAAAACTCAGACCATAGGGCTAGAAAAGCAAGGGAATCATGAAAGGCAGAGCCACAAAGGTGTGAAAGCTTTGAAATCCACACCGAGCTTGGCACCCAGATACCCAGGAAAGAAAAGAGGCAGGAAAATGCAGAATGAGCTTTTGATGGAATGTGGAAAGCTAATAATGGACTCAGGTAAGATGAAAGACCTATCCAATTACTCCTTTACAGATCTTTAATAATGAAGCTCACTTGTTGGAATATTAGAGGCCTAGGAAGTAAAAGGAAACAATGGTTACTTAGTAATAGAATGAAACAAGCAGCACCAGATGTAATCTTCATCCAGGAGATTAAATGTTACATTTAGAAAATAAAAGAGATTAACAGTAAAAGGCTCAATAAATTTGAGTTTGTAGAAGTTAAAGCAGACAATAAAGCAAGTGGCATTCTCACACTTTGGAACCCTCAAAAAATTGATGTTATAGATGCAGAGGTAGCTAGGGATTATCTATCAGTGGTCATACAGCCAGTGGGAGATAAGGAAGTCTACCTAGTAGCGAATGTGGTATGGTCCCCAAAGATTGGATCGAAAACTCAAGCTTTTAGACTCCTTGCAAGATCTCAGGGAAAGACATGCAAGTATCCCTTGGATCTTGGGGGGTGATTTCAATATGATCAAATCTTTGTCAGAGAAGAAAAGGGGCACCAGAACTCTAAATAAAGATTCTTGTGCTTTCCAATCTTTCATACACAATATGAAGTTAGTGGATATTGATATGAGTTATGGAACCTTTACTTGGAACAATAAAAGAGGAGGAGAGTCTCAAGTGGCTTCCAAATTAGATAGATTCATTATCTTAGAGGATATTATACTCAAGGAAAATGACATAGTTGCAATAGTTATCCCCTTTGGAGGCTCTGATCACTAGCCCATGCAACTGGAAATGCAGGACATTGGTAGCCCCAGGAATAGACCTTTTAGATTTGAAAACATCCGGCTTTCCCACCTAGATTTTGCCAACAACATAGCCATATGGTGGGCTAAAGAATTAAACATTCAAGGCACAATCATGTTCCTACTCCAAAAAATACTAAAACATATCAAACTTAGGCTCAAGGAGTGGAAAAAGAAGGAGTTTGGTAATATTTTTGAAGGAAAAAAATTTGCGAAAGGAAAAATGCAGGAACTCAACCAAACCCTTATCAGGGAGGGTTTTGATAAGGTTAGAAATGAGCAAGAAACCAAGTATCAACAAGAATGGGAGAACTTCTGTAAACAAGAGGAGATTTTCTGGAGGCAAAAATCTAGAGTGAAATGGCTAAAAGAAGGAGAATGCAATACCAGATTTTTTTCACAGATCCACTGTGGTGAACAGAGCTCACACCAAGATTTCTTCTATCAAGGATGAAGGAGGTAATCTTCTTCATTCTTATGAAGAAATAGTAGCTGTACTGGTTCAACACTTTCGTGGTATTGCTTAGGAATCCTATTCAGATAGGGAACAATCTATTAGGGTCATATGAAGACATATTCCAAAGATGGTTTCCGATGAGGACAATTTCAACCTTAATAGACCAGTTTCTGAAGATGAGATTAGTGAGGTCCTAAAAGAAATGCGAAATGGTAAGGCACCAGGTCTGAATGGTTTCAATGTTGATTTCTTCAAATCTTGTTGGAATATTGTAAAACAAGATGTTCTGAATGTAGTGGAAGACTCTAGGAGGGAAAAAACCATTATGAAAGCGCTCAATACCACCTTTATTTCCCTGATCCCTTAAGAAGATTCAGCTCTAACTCCTGATAGGTTCAGACCCATTGCCCTATGCAATGTGGTCTACAAGATAATATCCAAGGTTTTGGCCAATACACTCAAACCTCTTCTCCCCACCCTAGTGTCAAGCGAACAATCTGGATATGTGGAAGGTAGGCAAATCCTTGACAATATAATTCAATCTCATGAGGTGGTGCATTCACTAACAAGCAAGAGGAAAGCTGGAATGATCATGCAATTGGATATAGCCAAAGCTTATGATAAGTTGAATTGGAACTATATCATAAAAGTTCTCATGGCTTTTGGGTTTGATCATAATTGGATCAGATGGGTAATGGCCCTAGTAACTTTTCCTAGATTTTCAATTCTTGTTAACGGTTCTCCTTCAGAGACTTTCATTCCTTCAAGAGGCCTTAGGTAGGGAGATCGACTCTCTCCCTTTTTCTTCATTCTCATGATGGAAGGGTTGGGTAGATCTATCAGGCATGATAAAGAAGTTGGTAAAGTCAAAGGTATCCAACTTACTGAAGATGGTCAAGCTTTAACAAATCAACAATTTGTGGATGATAGCATCTTGCAGGGCATCCCCATAGTCAAAGGAGCTCTAGATTATAAGAAAATCCTGAGAGACTTCACCATGGCTTCAGGTATGGAAGCTATTCTCTCCAAATCTAAGATTTTTTTCTTCAATACTCACATTTCTATCCAGAGAAATATTTCAAGAATTTTGGGCATTCAAAGGGATATCCTCTCTTCAAAATATTTGGGAGTCCCTCTAATGGCCAAGCCTTTTCACAATAGGATTTGGGAGCAAGTGATTAGCAAACTACAAGATAAGATTAGGAAATGGAATTTCAGATCTTTAAATTTGGCTGGAATTTCAGTGTTAACCAAGGCTATCCTTCAATCAGTTCCAGTATTCATGCTATTAGCTTTCCCAGCCCCCAAGGGTGTTCTACAGTGGAGATTTCTTTGGCGCAAGGGGGAATAAAGAAAGAAATGGGCCTTGGTTGCATGGGAAAAAAATCTGCAAACCCAACAACTATGGAGGACTCGATCTGGATGATCCTAAGATTCTAAGTAAGGCGTTAGGAGTTAAATTATGGTGGAGATGGGTTAAAGATCCTAAGGAAAGATATGGAAAGAAAAATATGCAGACATGTGGAAAAACAAAGATCTAATCAGAATGTTAGGATATATCAAGGGCTCTCACATCTGGAACAATGCCTGGGACAATAGGGGCTTAGTCCAAGGAAATAGCTTCTGGTAATCAGAGAAGGAAAAGTTGCCTTATTTTGGGAGGACAGATGGCAACAAGAACCTATTTTTTTAAAGGAAGATTTGAGGGATCTCAAGGAGGATACATATGCTAAAGGGTTATCTAAAGTAAAAGACTTTTGGGTCCAAACCAACAGTAGTGGAAAATGGAGAACCTGGAGGAACTTTGAGTTTAGAGATGAAAACCCCTTGAAGGCTAAAGTAGAGACTCTAAAAAATATGTTAAAGCAAAGGAAGTTTTTGAAATCAGGGGAGCAAGATCAGCTAAGATGAGGCAACAAAAGTGAGGGTACCCTTAATCTCAAAGAAGCAAAACTCATTCTCCTTGACCTCAATTCACAAGCTCCAGATAATACTTGGCAAGACGTATGGAGACATCAAGGATGGACGAAGATTAAACTCTTCATGTGGCTAGTTCAACATAAGAAAATCCTGACCTGGGATAATATCAGGAAGAGGGGTGTTCTGGGGCCTTCCAAATGTCAGCTATTTGAAGGCCAAGAGGAAACTATGGAGCACCTTCTCAATAATTGCATCTTCACCTCTAGTTTATGGGATTCTTTTGCCACCATTTTCCAACAGATTGATAGGGACAAAGGGAGCATCATCAATACCCTAAATAGATGGAGAAGAACCTTTTCAGGAAATGAGATTCTTATCTCAGCATGGGCCATCATGCCATGTTTCATTATTTGGAATGTCTGGAAAGAAAGGAATAACAAAATATTCAAGAATGAAAATAGGTCATCCCAAAGTCTTTTTGAGTAGATCTTAAAATAAATCAAGGAAACGGTTGGAACTATTATGCAAAATCTCCCCAAGAACCCTCCTTCTGCTGTGGATTTGAAAACTCTTGGTCATTAGGGTCTGTAGGGACTTATTTCTCAGGGATGGGATAGGAAAGTTATGTACCTGGTTTCTAAGCAAGATTTCTGGCATCCTCCCACGAAGGGCTTTTTGAAATTCAACATTGATGGGGCTTCAAAGGGCAACCCGGGCTCTGCGGGTTACGTAGGGGTGTTAAGGGATGAGCATGGTGGAGTACTTTTCATCTTCTACTGTCATTTAGGAAGACCCATGAATAACATGACAGAATTGATGGCTATGGAGCAGTGCTTAGAATTCCTGAAACAGGATAACCAGCAAAATGTGATTGTTGAAGCTGATTTCGAGTTAATCATCGATTCAATCAAGAGGATAAGATGGGGCACAAGACCAAAAAAAGTCTCAAGGAACCAGTGTCTGATCTAGGGATTTCAATGGATTCAATAACACCTCTAGAGCTTTCGGATTGTAGGCTTTAAACATGTAAGAATATTGGCAAATAAATTGGTTGATCTTCTTGCCAATCAAGGGGTGATCAACACAGAGAACAAGGTTGCTTTTGGCTAGCAAGAAATGCCTCAAAATAGGTTAAAAGCGAAATGTTACGAAAGCAGATGAAGACAAGATTGTGTTTCGGAGTAGGGCCATGGAGACGAAATCTAGTTGATTTAGGTGTTCTATGTTTCTTATGTTTTCTACTTTCAGGTCTTCAGGGGTTTGCAGTGCTTTTTTGACCATATTAAAATGAATCAGCATTGTTTTTGAGATTCTAGTGGATACTCAGTCAGGTGGCCCTAAGTCGTCTAAGAAAGATCGGTTGGCGGGTGTTTCATCCTTCCATGTTTCTAGCACAGAAAACGAACTCATAGGTAGGATCTCGAGTACTCTCGGCAACCGCAAAACCAGGGGTTTTTCTTCTGGGATCGATTTAAGAGGCCAAGATAGGTTTTTCGGTGATCGCAACCCTCACAAGCAGGAAACAATTTTGGTGAATTTGGATATATTCCATACAGAGGGATACACGTGGCGGTGGGGTTGGCTAAAATACCGCCCTCATCGCAGACTAATGTTCAATGAACTTAGTTGGGGCGAAGTGATCCTCCATCGTCGGATCACGCGAAATGTTTCTACGGTAGAGATTGATAGTGCAAGCTATCGGTCTAGTTGGCAGGAAGCACTAATTTTCAGTGATATTAAGCAGTGCAAAATTATCCTCAAATGTTAGATCAGGCGAGGCGATTCGATGACCAAGATTGATAGGGTTGTTCTTTGGTCTAGATTGGCAGGACTTCCAAGGACAACAATCTCCCTTCAAAAAACTTTCTGTACGAAAAACATGATTCTTAGCAGTTTCCAAGTGATCACATGGCTCCTGAGTGGTAAATGGTATTGGATTTTTGGTAGCGATCCCATTAGGATTCCTACACATGGCAGCGCGGTATTATGGAAAACCGCCCCCCATCGCTCACTAACGTTACGTCAGCTTGGCTGCGCAATTTTTCTCCTGGCCGTTGCATCTAGTTGTCCGGATCTACGGTCAGAAAAGGATATGCTATTTCTGTGGGGCCATGTCTTCTTCTCCACGAGTCTTATTGGGGTGCTTTTTTCCTTAGCCGATGGTTGGCATGCAAAGTATGGTTGGTGGCGACTGTTGTTGATTTTCTAGGCAGTGGAGGTGGAAGGCACCAGAGTTTCCCACATGGTTGGAAAATCTTTTCGTCCAATTTTTTGTGTAATTTGAGAGTTTGATAATGACTGTTGTAGGGGGGGGCATGTCTATGGTAGGATTCCCTTTGTTTCTCCCGAGTCCATAAAGATGGATGGTTTTTTGTATATTTTGTAACATTATTTTAGTTTTAATGAAATATAAGGATCATCTCTTGCTTCAGCAAAAAAGAAAAAAAAATCTCTGCTCTGATCAAGGGGGAGAATACAGGAATGATGAACTTATCAAGTATTGTAAAGACCGTGGGGTATTACAAAAATTCACAGTTCCCCATACTCCTCAGTAGAATGGAGTAACGGAAAGAAATAACATAACATTGGTGGAATGTGCTAAGAGCATGTTGGAAGGTAAGGATCTTTTGAATGTTTTTTGGGTTGAAGCATTGAATACTACAGTTTATTTGAAAAATAGGAGTCCTACAAATAATCTTGAGTTTAAAACTCCTTATGAAGCATGATATGTATTTAAGCCTGTAGTAAAACATTTAAGAGTGTTTCGGTCTAAAGCATTTGCCCATTTTCCAAAGGAAGATAGAAGAAAACTAGATTCAAAAGCCATCAAATGTACCTATATAGGGAATTGTTCACAATATAAAGCTTATAGATTATTTAATCCCTCTATTCACAGGATTTTTGTTAGTAGAGATGTCATATTCCATGAGAAGGATCATGAAGAATCTGATAAACACAATGAGGAATGAGATATTCCGTTCTTGGTGGAAGAAAGCGAAGAAACAAGAAGCAACCAGGATCACCAGACAAAGGAAGAAGAAGAGAACTTCAGATGCAGTAGTCAAGCTGAGTCCAGTAAAGGAAACTCAGAATAGGTCAGAAGGTACACCAATGCTCAGAAAATTAAGTAGTAAAACTCAATTTCTTGCTAGATACAGGGAAAATGCTTTTATAACTAATATTGTGAATGTTGTTGAACCATCTAGTTATAAGGAAGCAAATGAGTGTAGTGAATGGAAAAAAACTATGGAACAATAATATGATCTCTAATCAGGAACAAGTCTTGGGAGCTGGTTGAACTTCCAAAAGGGAAACAAACCATAGGTTGTATATGGTTGTATAAACCAAAGATTAGTGCAAATGGAACAGTTGAACTGGTAAATCCCCTCTGCGGACAGAGGCCATCCCACTAGCCCAACACGGGTCTAGCAACAATCACACACGCTACACGCAGGTTCCTAATTGCATAAATCAAAGATCGATCAGAATGATCTACCTGGAATCCAACGCTATTTGTTGTAGAAGAAACGCCGCTCCCGTCCTTTAGCTTTGGCTGGTCACAATCCTTACGCTCCACGTAAACAGACACCTGCACAAGCAAAGAACAATACAAACACAAGCGTAAAATCCAGTATATGCAATTATATATCGGTCAGACAAGATATAACTCAAATACCATTAGAAGTCACATGAGTGGAACCATAATGATAGTCGTTCATTAATCAGTAAAACAGAAAGATTACAACCAAAGGGTCCTGACGTTGAACCTCCTCTGACTGGGCCAGCAGCTAAATACGCCTTGCAAAGTGACCTCTTCTCTCTCAATATTTTGGCAGCATAACTCCTCTATAACTCTCAATTCTCACTATCAATCCAGCATAATCTCAGCACTCACCTTAGCTCTAAAAAAAACTAGTTGGTTTAATGCAGGGTGACAGTCATTTATAGATGGAGGAGGAGGAAGTATGCATTGTATCCAGACACCTACTAAAGATTTGGCATTGTCCCAGAATAGCCACTGAACTTGGTTGTCATGGATAAAAAGATGACACACGACCACTTCCATGAGATTTTTCCCCAGAGAACTGCATGAGCAATGGAGGAAAAAACACTTCAGTGCACGCTAGCCAAAAATCATGACCAAATTTGGGTGGCGCGGGCTTTGTTCTATGAAAGAGCATCCATGGGCGCGCCCTCTTTGGAGGAACTGACCCATTGGCACAGGTAAGACACTGTGGTCCCGCGCTAATGGAAAAAGGGCACTTTTTTGGGCTAATCTGCAGAAGGTGTCTTCAGGGATTTTGAAGTTCATACTTAGGAGAATCCAATGTAAGTGTTTTTAAGTTGTGTCACTGGTCACAGGTCCATAAATGTGTCCTCCAATGTGCGAAAGCAAGGGTAGCAGGGACGGTGACCAACGGTGACAAATTACTGCGTAACATATGCCCCCTAAATCATGAGCCTCGAGAGAGAGAGAGAGGTGAAGTGCTTTACAAGAACATATATAGCTGCCGCCGAGAATCTGCATTGAGAGACACAGTATGATAGTTCAAATACATGGTATATGTGGCATGGACGCAGCCATCCATAAAGAGTACATGATGATCAAGATCTGTAGTATGGACGCAGCCATCTGGTTAGGATCGATGAATAGACTCAGGTATGGTCGCAGCCATCCAGTGAAAGAGTCATGTATCAAAATCA
>APFE031322186.1:159314-172174 GCA_000404065.3 Pinus taeda | reverse complement strand
AACAATACAAACACAAGCGTAAAATCCAGTATATGCAATTATATATCGGTCAGACAAGATATAACTCAAATACCATTAGAAGACACATGAGTGGAACCATAATGATAGTCGTTCATTAATCAGTAAAACAGAGAAAGATTACAACGAAAGGGTCCTGACGTTGAACCTCCTCTTACTGGGCCAGCAGCTAAATATGCCTTGCAAAGTGACCTCTTCTCTCTCAATATTTTGGCAGCATAACTCCTCTATAACTCTCAATTCTCACTATCAATCCAGCATAATCTCAGCACTCAACTTAGCTCTAGCAAAACTAGTTGGTTTAATGCAGGGTGACAGTCATTTATAGATGAAGGAGGAGGAAATATGCATTGTATCTGGACACCTACTGAAGATTTGGCATTGTCCCAGAATAGCCACTAAACTTGGTTGTCATGGATAAAAAGACGACACTCGACCACTTCCATGAGATTTTTCCCCAGAGAACTGCATGAGCAATGGAGGAAAAAACACTTCAGTGCGTGCTGGCTAAAAATCATAACCAAATTTATGTGGCGCGGGCTTTGCTCTGTGACAGAGCGTCCATGGGCGCGCCCTCTTTGGAGGAACTGACCCATTGGCGCGGGTAAGACACTGTGGACACGCGCTAATGGAAAAAGGGCACTTTTTAGGGCTAATCTGCAAAAGGTGTCTTCAGGGATTTTGAAGTTCATACTTAGGAGAATCCAATGCAAGTGTTTTTAAGTTGTGTCACTGGTCACAGGTCCATAAATGTGTTCTCCAGTGTCCGACAGCAAGGGTAACAAGGACGGTGACCAACGGTGACAAATTACTGCATAACGGGAACCATAGATAAATTAAAAGCTAGATTGGTAGCAAAGGCATATTCACAAAAGGAAGGCATTAACTATGAAGAAACCTCTCCCTTGTAGCTAAACTAAATACCGTCAGAATATTGATTGCTTTAGCTACTAAGAAAGTTTGGATGATTCACCAATTAGATGTAAAGCCTGCACTTTTAAATGCAGAATTGAAAGAGGAGGTTTATTTAGAGAAACCTGAGGGGTTTTTCTAGAAAGGGAAAGAACATTTAGTATGTAGATTAAAGAAAGCTATTTATGGACTAAAGCAAGCACTGAGGTCTTGGTATGAAAATATTGATTTTTTTTTCCTACAACTAGGCTTCAACAGAAGTAAAAACGACCCTAATCTATATAGCATGAACAAGTGCACATAGTGTTGATTTCTTTGTATGTAGATGATTTAATTATTAAAAGTGATGCTATTGCTCTAATCAAAGAAATCAAGCAAAAAAATGTCATAGGTGTTCGAAATGAAAGACCTTGGTGAATTAAGATACTGTTTGGGTCTTAAGATCTGGAGAGATTCAGGGAAAAACTTTGTTGTCGCAGGGTAAGTATGTGAAAGGTATACTGGAAAGATTTAGAAAGGATCAGTGTAAGGCTATAGCAGTACCATTAAAGTAGAACATTAAACTTCAAAGTGAGGATGGCTCTAAAGAGGTAGATGTGGCACTTTATAAACAACTAGTTGGGACCCTAATCTACCTAACCACTACTAGACTAGATTTGGCTTATGCAGTCAGTGTGCTAAGTCAATACATGTCCAAGCTACTTGAGAGTCATTGGAATGCAGCAAAATGTGTATTAAGGTATCTACAAGGCACTATAGACTATGGTATTATTTATACTGACTCCTATGATGTTAGATTGACAGAGTTTACAGATTCAGATTGGGCTGGAAATGTAGATGACTACAGATCCATAATAGGATATGCATTCAACATTGGATCTAGGGTGATTACATGGAGTAGCAAGAAACAGAACACAATTTCCTTGTCTTCAGCAGAAGCAGAGTATCAGGCCATGTGTGTAACCACATGTGAGGCAGTTTCATTGCGGAGACTTCTCGAGGATGTTGGGGAAGAACAAAAAGATGCCATAACAATCATATGCGACATTCAGAGTTCAATAAAACTTGCTAATACTCTGATGTTTCACAAGAACATTAAACACATTGATACACAATTCCACTTTGTCAGGGAGAAAGTGCAATCAAAAGAAATCCATCTTGTATATTGTAATGCATGTGATAGTGTTGCAAAAATTTTCACTAAGCCTCTTGGAAAAATTAAGTTTGAAATGTTTAGGGAGATGTTAGGCATATTTGTAAGCCCCTTCTCCATTAAGGGGGGTGTTACAGATAATGGAGAATATCTTAGAAAAGTGAATTGGTTCACAGTACTCAAGATATGAATTAGTTTCTATTTCCTAGGGTATGGTTCTAACTTCCCTAAATCTATGATTAATAACGTGTTATGTACATAGACAATGGAGAGTGTTCTGCAGAGCCAGACTCTCCTGGTTCAGACTCTCTATCGTAGAGTCTAGTGGTTGTTTTTTATTAATTCAAACATCACTTTTTAACACTACTGAACTCGTCATGCTCTCAGGAATAATTTCTCAATGGATCTCGACCTACCAAGAAAATAAACTCTTCTGAAACAAATGACTGACTTGCCCTCTAGAAAGGATAATGAATTTGATCTGATTCGGTAACAGAACCTGGCCCCTCGAGGATCTAAACCTGACCCCTTTTACTTTTTTTTATTTGAAAATAGAGGACTATTCACAGGAGAAGGTCATTGGATATTCAATTCGCATCAATCCTGCGATCAAACTAGTGATTACACCATTTAAACCAAAGAGGCAATGATCCAAGGTTTTGTCTGCAGATCTAATGACTTGTGCAATCTAGCATGCCTCTCACCAACATATCCTTGTTTGATAGAGTCTGGATAATTCAACGTGTTAAATGCATGGATTGCTTTGATACCATTAACACAATGGCAAATGAATTCAAGCGTTGAGGCTAATTGAAAGTGTCTGAATAATTGAGATCGCAACTACAGGTAGATGTAGTTGGCCAAAGTTGCAAATCCCAACTAGACCTTGCAGATCTGGGAATTCAACCAACAGATTAAAACTATGAAAGAAGGATGATCAAACCAGATCCATAACCAAAAATATAGTCATTCTTAAATTACACGACATCATGAGCCAAACTCCATAAAGGAAGGTATTGTAGGAATCCTCTTCTTTGATACCATGTAAGAGTATTTTATTACTCATATTGTTGTGTAAAATTACATAGAAAATCTCCATTATATGTCAAGGTATATAGAAAAATTCCATTATATAGCAATGGAAGAGGGCTAAAGATAATTATGACAACTAGACAAATAAAAATCCATATGTAAAATTACAACTCATCATACTTAACTCATAGGAAAATAAACAATAAAAAAAACTAACTCTAACATAAATTACCATGAAACACAACTTTAAAAATATTGTATAAAGAAAAAATAGTAATATGCCACTCGAGGAACACAATTTAGGATATATTATTACTAAGTGAATTTGATGGTCTGATTACATACAAAATTGGTTGGTAACACCTACTCTTGAATGAGAGTACAATTTAAAAAACACATGAAGTTCGATGACACATCGATTGGCCACCCTAGAAATGAAATTACTAACTTAGTAGTAAGGTTACCTTAATGCATGTAGTATTCTTATACTATGTTACCTTCTTTTTTAAGACAAAACAAACAAAGCTTCCATTCAATGAAGAGAAAGTTCTACATATTCACAATTCTTTATGAAATAGATTGCAAACAAGAGTAAGTCTGTTCCACCAACATCTGTCTCATGACAAAATGTATTGTGCTATCAAAACATCAATCCAAGGAGAGCAGAGATACATCACTCACAGTAGCAAAAAAGGATTTCATATATGGGGGAAACCAACAAAAATCCATTCAATTTAATGCAAAAATAGAAACAAAAAAAAACCAAAGACAAGGGAGGGAACTAGATCTTAGAAAAACCCTTGTCACATCCACCAGAAAAAAGTTCAAGGAATGTGAACCGAGGGTAGAGGGAGAGGCCAAGAGTGGAAAGAGAATATGCTTCCGAATTTTGTTCGTAGCAGACATGCTTGAAGGAGATTTTCGGGTTGAGAGGTATGAGGTTCCTAACATCCACTTAGATAAGGGACATCAAGAAAACAGATGCCTTTCACCCAATTAATCATAGATAAAGAGTAACCAATGATTAAGATTTTGTCAATACCAAATCAAGGAGCACATTGCAGAGTGCCCCAAAAAACTAATAGCTCATCCCTATAGTTGTCTCCTCTACCACCATACCAGGAAAAAGCCCGCATCCACATTCACCACTAGAGGAAGCCCTCTCATGAAAACATATTAGATAAGTGCCCTCCACATCAAAATAAGAGTAAGAGGTAAACCGAAGAATGCCACTCTCTTGCAAAAATGCAACTATACCTATAGCAACCTATTTGACTTCCAAAGCTTTACTTTCGAAAATAAAAGCATTACGGGCCCTCTAGATGCCCCATACAACATAGAGGGATAGTTTTGTAAGCCTGCATTCTGCAGTTCCAAAAAAATATGCAATCATGAATAGAAGGTACATTAATAACGGCAGGGATTACCAAAAAAAAAATTGATACTCCCCATATTTCAGAGGCAAAAGATAGCGCAGGAATAGGTGAGGGCCATTCTCCGAATCCAACGGGCAAAGAGGCACCATCTAATACTATGTTACGTACATCATACAATTACGTAAAATTCGAAGAAAATCGCGAAAATGAACTACCGTATAAATTCATCGCTTACTTAAAGCCCTGTATGTACTTCGGTCGAACTCAACATATAACATAGCAAGTAGGTAACTAGAAGCAACATTGTGGGTCACCTTAAATATAATGGCAGAAGTTACTTTAAGGTTCTCAGATTGCTTGAAAACTGTTTGGGGGGCAATTTTTTTTTTTTAATCTAAATAAGATTTTAGAATATTTTGAAAATAAAAGGGATATGAGCGCATCAATTACTTATTATATTATGAATTTAAAAATATTATAAAATTTAAAATTATGGTTATTAAAGGTATAAATCAACAATTTTTTAAAGTAAAGTTAAATATAATGGATGTACAGTTAGGACTTAGAATGAGAGTCTAGGGGAGGAATTGCTCAGACAACTAAAAGTGGTTGGAATTCAGGCAAAACAATTTCAAAATTCTTTGTAGAGACAATGTTTGAATCATGTTTTTGGTGGTGGAAATGGATTCAACACCATCAAAAATGTCTAAAACACAAATTTTGAAGTTTAACAACTATAATTTGAATTTACAAAAATCCTTGTCAAATTTTCTTTGAATATAATCTAAATTTCCATAACTTTCTATGCAGCTCCTCTACTAAAACATGTATATATAGTCTAGGGCCATACAGGGAGTGTAAATAAAGCCGAGAGTTCTTAAGAGCCGGTAGTAATGATAGATAATAAGACTTTCATATCCATTTTTGAGGTTAAAAGACTTTCGTTTTTTGTACGTTTTATTATTTTATTATAAAATTCTACTCAATTTCAGTAACCATAACAAGAATTTGAGAAACTCTTGCTTTGGTTACTGAAATTGCCCCATATTCCATATTACTTAGTGAGAGGCTGCAGTGGTATTGTGTATATAAAGTTATTAATAGTAATAATAATTTTTTAATATAAATTTTATGATATAGTAATATATATATAATATTATATATATATATAATATGATAATAAATTGATAGGTGTTTTTTTTTATTTTAAGGTACACATTTTTAAAATAAAATAAGATATTAATATATATGCTTTTTATAAAATGAATATAAAGAATACTTATAATTTTCATGTTTTAATACGAAAAATGTTATTTTTTTTCAAATTTTAATATTTGAATACATATTTAGAATGATTTAATATCAATTTTATTTTATTATTTATAAAGAAAAAGTAGAATAATATTTTAATTTGAATATAGTATTTTTTTTGTATTCTTGAAATGACTCACACACCTAAAAGATAGATTCAATAGCCTCTACTTAAGGGCATCTAAGCCATCAAAATCATCTTGGGATAATGTTTTGAATAGATTACATTTTCATCAAAGAATGTAATAGAACATCCTACCACGATTTATTCTATACCTTATAGATAATATTCAACTTACCATTTAGAAAATATTTAAATGTTAAACGCAAATTAACAGTAAAATATATTTGTTGTTATTACTAAACTTTTAAATAAATATTTTTGTCAAAATGAAATTAGCCACTTTTATATATATATAATAGTAACATTTTGACAAAATATTATTTAAAAGTTAGTTATATATATATTATAATAAAAGAGGCTACTTCCATTTTGAAAAAAATATTTATTTAAAAGTTTGAATACACACAATTTTTACTGTAACAATATAAAATAAATTATCTATATATATACAAACATAAACTACACAATTTTTAAAAATCAAAATAGAAATCAAATTGTAATGTACGAATAACATATTTTAAAAAATAATAAAACATATTACCATCTATACAATATGACAGTAAAATATTTTTAAATAATAATTATTCAGTTTTATTGAAAAAATACATTATTTAAAATGAGTCACATCTTCTCACTCGTTATATTTATCCTCACTAAATTTCATTTTAATGAAAGTCCGAATGTTGGAATCTTTTGTAAATTTTAAAATTTACCGAGTTTTATTTATACATATAATCCTTGGAATCTTTTATAAAATTTTCGTGTTTTGGTTGCTTCAAACCTTGATAATGTTCAAAGGCTTTTAATATTCACTGACTTTTTTAATTTCTCGCGAGTTTTTATCTGAAATCTTTAGAAGTCTTCGAAGTTTATGATTACTCTACATAATTTCCCATATTTTCCATGAGTTCTTTCAGAACCCTGAACGATGTATTCCCATCACGATACATGCAATACTCACTTCAGATATGGTTTAATGCAATTGATATGAATGGAAGCAATCTGTCAATGGAACCCATCTGAAGAAGCGAATGCGAAACGTTGTCCTGTCCTTCCAACCTCCGGAGTTTAGAAGCCAAGAATACAAATTTACGCAATAATATCATCTGTAAGCGAGATAAGCTCAGTGTTTTTTGCTTCCTCGTACAGAAAATTATTTGAGGGGTCGAGACGGGTGCCCCGACTGTTACAGCAAATCCAGCTCGCTTATACTCTACTGTCATGTGACGGCCACGCTACGTTAGCCTCCTCTATAATCGGGAGAGGACTCGCTATCATGGGACAAAAGCATCAAGAAGGGTCAACTTCAGGTCAATGAAATCTATTCATTTATTACTCAGCGTTGAAGACATGGTACTAATGCATTAGGGTTCCAAAAACCATGGAAATGGAAAAAATGAAGTGTTTCTTATGGTTGGCAGTTCATAACAAGATATTGACTTTGGGAGAATTTACTAAAAAGAGGATGTCAACGACCAGGAAGATGCTGTTTATGCTACAATAGTATAGAAGATGTGACACGCTTCTTTCTCATGTGTCCATTAGCAGTTTCTATATGGATGGGGGTCCTTCAAATGCTTAACATAAGAGCCAATTGAGATCAATTCTCTATTGGGGATTGCCTAAATCAGTGGTTCATGGAGTATACAGATTTCAGATCTTAGTCTTTTATATCATGTGAGGAATATGGAGAATAAGAGATGCAGGGATATTGGAGATCAGATTCTAGGGGTACGTACATGAAGGAGAAGTGGCACATTTTCGGGAGGTTGGCCTTATGGAGAAGTTATCCCGTCGCTATTTTAAGATGAAGAAAGTTTAAGATAAATTTACTGTTGGTTTTTTTGACAAGGTATCATCTTTCTAGGTATGTGGCAGCAGGGTGGTGATAGTTTTGAAGCCCAGAGTTTTCTTTGACAAGGTAGCATCTTTCTAGGTATGTGGCAGCAAGGTGGTAATAGTTTTGAAGCCAAAAGCTTTTTTTCCATTTTTTTGGCACAGTGGATTTGGTACAAATAATAGAGCAGAGCTATTAGCACTATGGGAACTTTTATTGTGTGCAGAATGACTTCATACTGAAGAGATAGTGTCTTTAGAGACTCTAAATTGATCATCCAATGGTTTAATAGGAGATCTGCATTAGAGTCTTCAGTGCTAGTCAATTGGACGAGGATGGTTTAATAGGAGATCTGCATTAAAGTCGTTAGTGCTCCTCAATTGGATGAGGAGGATCAGAAGGTTAATCAATATATATATTTCTCTCATATCTACCAAGAACAAAATCAAAACAAATAATGGAGCAGAGCTATTAGCACTACTGGGAATTTTATTGTGTGCCAAATGACTTCATATTGAAGAAATAGTGTCATTGGAGACTCTAAATTGATCATCAAATGGTTTAATAGGAGATCTGCATTAAAGTCTTCAGTGCTAGCCAATTGGATGAGAAGGATGCAGTTTAGTTCCCGGCAAGATCAATTTTTCAGTTTTTGAAAATGGATGCTTCCAACTCACGGGATACATCAAAATCTGAGGGATACATCGAAATATGAAGGACAGAACAGAATAGCAACCATTATGTGTTTCACTGTTTTTTATATAAGCTTTCATCGTTTTTGAAGAACATACAGTGGAGAAAGCAGTGGCATAACTGAACAGTGAATATTTTTTTGACAGAGCAAATAGCTTTTATATAATAGAGCTTGATAGAACATAGAGGATAAACATCATATTTAATATGTGGCTGGCAGTGAAAATGGTGAATACGCATGAGAAATCTACGCTGATGTAACTTCTTTTATCAATGAAAATAAGTGTGTCAGCATGTATATCAATAGTACTCAACATATAAAATTAGGTAATAGGTAGCATGTATATCAATAGTACTCAACATATAAAATTAGGTAATAGGTAACGAGATGCAAAAGTTTAGGACATCATAAATGTAATGCCAGAGCCTAGTTTAAGGTTCTCCGATTCCTTGAAAATTTTTATGAGCGAAAAGTCATTTTCATGCAGATCTTAGAATACTTTGGAAATATAAAGAATATATCTATTTTTAAAATAATATAAAATTTACAATTATTTAATAGATTGTAACACTCATTTTATAATTATAATTTTTAAAATTCATGAATTTACCATTATTTTATTAAATTATACCATTCCAAATTATTATAAAAGTTATAATTATTTAAGTTGAATAAAATATTCTCCTATGAGTATAGTTGAGTTAATAAATATTTAGTTAATAAATAAAATGGCATTTTATGTGTTAATTTTGTTAAAATTTGGTAGAGATTTTTAAAAATTATAAGTTCAAGTTGTTTAATTTGGAAAGTTCAAGTGTTTAGAGGTTTTTAAGGTGTTGAATCTATTTATGCATTCAAAAATACAAATCACAACCTTGTTCAAAATCATATCACTAAATTAATAGAGAAAATACCTAGTTATCTATTAATTAGATTGTAACATTTTAATTGCATGATCAGCAATTTGGAATTTCCAAATAAAATTAGATTTTTGTTTAAATTGCATAGGGAAATACTTGGAGTGTAAGCAGTATTTACATGAATAAATCTAATATAGGTTTCTAGTATTGAAAATATTCTTAAAGTGTTTACTGAAAAATTACTTTTTTAATTTACAATATTTAAAATATGTTATTTTTTTAATAAACTTGTTTTTATGTTTATTTTCAATGAAACGGTTATGGACTACCTAGTAGAACTTGTTTATATGGCTTTTTTTCTCAATTTAACACTAAATAGAGCATGCTCCAAAGATTTCCAACTGCCATGCCATAAATAGGAATATGTTGCCTCTACCACTTGAGCTCCAACTCCTTTCCGTAATAAATTATTATAAAATTATAAAATTAAAATATAATACATATAGATATAGTGATATTTTGGTAGATTGTATTATTAGCAATTTTAAACTTAAAAGTATAATAATTAACAAAATATAAACAATCATTTTATGGTTAAACCTAGAAGTATAAAGCTTAGCCAAGCATAACCAATCGTTTTGTACTATAATCCAAAAGGAAAACCAAGCATAACACTCCATAAGCCATAAGTAATTAACCATTTTAAATGTCCCCATAATTATGGAAAATGGGCCTAGAAGTACTAATGGTCTAACGAACTAGAGGTAAAAATAAAGACTATGAAACTAAATTTTAATAAAAAACATAAAAAAAACTTAAGAGTAGATAGGAGTGTTGCAATCATTTTATTCCAAAGAAGAGCGAAAGAAAATTTAGGTGTCTTTGGGAGACCCAAAAGTCACATCTCCATGTTTTTTTACTAGCCAAGAAATCAAAATAATTAAAATCCTATTCCATTTCTCCAACATATTTAATTCGGGACACAGCTTCTTCTAGTCATTCTTGCAAGAGGATAGAGCATGATCCATAAACACTTTACAATAGGTAAAATGAAAGAATATGAAATTTAAACATATTAAGACCCATTACAAGCGCAATAGTAGATAGGAGTACTATGACTAACTACTTTTGACGAGAAGGAAAGGACAATTGTGGTTCCCTCGAAAGACCCGGAAGGTTAAACTGGAATCACACTGCCATGTTTATTTATTTAGTGAAGAAAGGTGCCGCCAAACAACAGAAAAAAGGACAAAGCCAAGGCGGGGCAACTCAGGACAACGCGCCAAAGCCGAAAGCAAACAACAACATCGTGAAGCCGAAGAAGGACACAACAAAGTGGTGTGAATTCCATAAGAGCTCCATTCACAACACAAGTGAGTGTCGGGCCATGTAGTCACTCGTGGCCGAGCTAAAGGCTTAAGAATCATATGCATGTTTCGACTCTGAGTCAGAACCTGACAAGGAGAATGGCAAAGTGAAGCAGATTATCGATGCATAGCCCAGCGCCACTATTGCCACCATGAAGATATAGAAGAATGAGCCCGAAGATCTAGAGGAGGGGGAGCGTATTTTCCACTAACAAATTTGGGTGAAGGACTCACCACTACAATTCATTATTGACACTGACAGCCAAAAGAACCTCATTTCAGTAGAGGTCGTGAAGTGGTTGAGCCTACCGACCACATCACAACCACAATTGTATAGTATCGGGTGGCTTCACCGAGGGAAAGATGTTCGAGTCCACTAGTAGTGCCACCTTCTCTACAACATCAAGCCCTTCAGAGATGAGGTATTGTGATGTTGCACCTCTTGATGTTTGTGATATATTATTAGGACAACCATACTTATGGGAGCGACATGTGTATGAGTTAAGGCCTCACTCTGCTATTATTTCTTTAGGTGATTCATTATATAGGATACCCGAGGTAGCCCTGCCCACTGCCACCTCTTTGATCTTTGCTAGGAAATGCAGCAAGTTCACTTATGAGACTAAGAAATTCATTTTCTGTCTGGTTAACTCCCAAATTAAGGGGAATATTGTTGCCACATCCATGGCCTCTGAGAAGGGTTCCTCCATGTAGCAGCAGCAGCAAATGGGTACAGTCATGAAAGAATGTAGGAACATGTTCTCCTCGCCCATAGAGGTATCGTTGCACTATTAGGTCAAGCACTCATTTGGTATGACTCCTAGAGAACCTCTACCCAACAGGCCGATATATTGTCGCTCCTTTCTAGAAATGCCAAATTCAAGCAAGGACATGATCAACATCAGGTACCACATAAGTTACAGGTGTGCAACAAAGTCTAGTTGCATTTGCTGAAAGAACATCTTACAAGAGCCCATCAGAAGCTCAGACCACTCCAATATGGCCCTTACACCATTACCAAGGTTGTAGGAAACAATGCTTTGGAGCATAACATTCTCCCATTCCTTGCGCTGCACCCTATGTTCAATGTGGACCACCTTTGACCATACTTCCCACCATTGCTAGACACATCAGACATTGCAGAACAACTCACACCTATAGAGTTAAATCCAAATTGCATGGAACAAGCCACAACTGATCAGATCATGGACACACAGATCAAGCACATTCGCTAGCAGAAGATCCAATTGTATCAGTTGTCAAAGTAGACGAACTCCTTCACTAGGGCAAGTGGCTTATAGGGACCAAGTTTAGCAAAAGTTTTCTCATCTCATGTGCAATGGGGACCATTTCTTCCCAATGGGGGAGGAATGATCCAGGTGGATATTGGTGTCTACCTACCAATTCCACTTGGAGCCCCACCATTGTTTCTTTCATTTTTTATGTTTCCTTAATTGTAGCACAATTTACTATTTTTAGGAGTTTTTCGAGTCCTAAACTTTTAGAGCCATTTTGAGGCAATCTTGTACCAACCATTTTTGAGGCCCTAAACTTAAGGCTAAAGTCTTAAACTAAATAGAGTGTTTATTTTGATAAATTAGCAACCAAAGTATTGAGCTCCAAGTAAACACATTTGAAAAATGTGACTTTGAATATCTAACTTACACTTTTTCCCATTTATAAATAATGTATTTTATTCATAAATCATAAATATGTAAAAATATGTAAAAAATTGAAATAAACCAATTTGTAAAACTAATAAAACTTCATGCCAAACAAATACTCCATAAGACAAGTTCTTATAATATGTGATTTTGACACATAACATGTACTAGGTGCAGGCACATGAATACAATGTTTATTGTAGGACACACCATATAATGAAATGATATGATAAAAATTACTAAAGAGTCAAAATGCTTATATATTTGAACTTTAAATTCATTTTTCTTCATCAATTTAATGTATGTGTCAATGATGCTTTGCTGAAACTTATATCTATATCTATATATATATATATATATAAAATCATGACTCAATTAATAAATTTAAAAACAGTGAGAATCAATAAATATATAGTTGTCATGTATCATTATATCAAATAATTCTACAAATGAGTAATCGAAATTTTAAGGAAAATTACATTTTATAGAATTCGAATCATAAAAAAGTCATT
>APFE031322186.1:121061-159294 GCA_000404065.3 Pinus taeda | reverse complement strand
AATTTATTATTTGATTTAATAGAGGTTCACCATGAACAACCATATTCATTATATCAAATTAAAGTTCCTAATTTATTTATTTATTGGAGTTCTATAGTTTAATTGTTCTCTGTTTTGAATTTTTTTTTTAATTTCTCATCAAATTTGTTTGAAATTTAAAATAAATTTTTAATAACAATAAATCAAATTTGTTTGAAAATTCATTTCACTAAAATCCTCAAAAAAACTTTAAAACATAAAATAATTAAAAATAAAATATTTACCATAGGAAATATTTATAATAAACATCTTAATATTGTAGATAATGTATAGAATGAAATTTAAAAAATATATTTAAAACATAAAATATAGTTTTTTTGTGCTTTTCCAGGGCTTTTCTTAGTGGGTTTCTAAGTTGGTTTTGGACTGAGAGGTTTTCTTGGGGTTTTTTAGGTTCTATTTTGTGGTTTTCAAGGGTTTTCATGGTGGCTTCTTTTGGTTTTCATGGTCAATTTTAGGATTTTTTGTAGTTTTTGTATGATAGGTTTTTTTTTTAAATTAATTTGTTTTATTCTCCAAAAAAAAAATAAAAGAGAGAAAAATGAAAATAAGCCAACCTACGCCCACAGAGGTTTGGTCTTGTGGCCAACGGACAATCTGTTAAGTCGTTTGTTCCGATGTGCAGGTCTCGAGTTTGAGTCTCGTCTTACTCGAGGTTTGTTCTTGCAAGTTGTGCAGTTCCTCCTAGAGGTTATAGTGGCATCCAGTGGGATTCAACCCTATGTAACGCGAGTATGATACCACCACCGTTGCCGATTCCACTAGTCAACAAAAAATAATATAAGCCAAACTTGAATTGAGCCTCTAGGTCATTTGTAGGGTTCAACGATAACTAGATTAAGTTTGTCAACCTTGTTCAGGCTTGGAAATCTTTTGTTGAATCCATTTTCCTCTTGCGGTCCTGAGAAAATGACTTGTGTAGGTCACGACTCAACTATTTCAAATAGAAATAATTCTTGATCGAGCTATATATTTCAATCAAGCCAATGGATCAATCGAAAGATACAACTCAATTGAGCAGTTATCTCAGCTTAGAAAATGGCTCGATCAAGAGTTTGTTTAAATGTTAGACTGAGCTATTTTTATGTGCCTCAACTACTCGATTGAACGCTTAAAATTGCTTGATCGAGCACTTAAAAGTTCTCAATTGAGCATCAATTTTTCAGCAAAATGCACCCTGATTTCACCAAAAATTATAACCCAACTCCATGCTTTGACCCATACCTTGAAGCAAAGCCTTCATAAGAAGTATTCTATGATAAGGAACCAATGTGCCATGTTTAGCTATTTGTGTTGCCTCTACCCCAACAACATCGTTCTGAGGAGACTTTCCCTTGGAAGTGATTATGATTCTCCACTCTTCTTCCTTTCTCCTCAAAATTGTAGAATTCAAGCTTCAAACATGCTATGGTGCTATCCAAGCCTCCTAAATCCCTAGAAGGAGGTCACAACATGATTACTATAGTCCATAAAAGCCCATAGAAAATGCACAATAGTTTTTATCATGTGCATGTGTTGTGGATCCAAATATTTGAGTAGAGGGAGCAAAGTTGACATTAAACCCACATCCCTTAATGCAGTGCAGCAAGAAGAAGAAGAATCGAGAGTTGTTACAAGAGAAAGCACTACTTCTAGGAAATATATCAAATAGTAGGATGATTCACTGGAAAGAGAAGATATTTCTTTCTACATTAGACTAGGTAAGATGTGATGATGTCCTCCTAATGTGATGACATTTAAAACCATTAACTAAAAAAACATATCCCGACAGAGGGCCCCTAATGCTAATATTGCCAAAATATGAATATCTTTAGGAAAAACATGATCAAATCATACTAATGTTACAATTTCATTCACAAACTTAGGTTTATTGGTAAAAAAGCAGATAAATCATTGGTGTCATTACTTTCTTTCACTAGAATTGTAAACTCTAGAAGATGAATATAGATGTATTGCCCCCTAGTGCCTAGACATGAAAAGGCTCTTACAAAACATAATCTTGTTAGTAAATAAAATATAAGGCAAACAAGCACCTTATATTCATCTATTAGATGCTTCAAAAGTTGGGGATCACTTTCAAAATTCATACTCAAAAATGATATATGAATAACTTGTAGTCCTAAGTCTCTTGACACTTCAACTTCATAATATCCCTTCTAAACATATTTGTAAGCATGAAATTTAGAATGAAGGGCAGAACCTAGCTAATATGCAATAAAGTCAGTACCATTTTTACGAGAAAAATCTAACAGCCCTAGACCTTCTTCTTTACCACCCCATCCTTGAGATAAGGAAAACAACTGCACATTAAGAGAAGTATCTATAACTGAGAATTTGCCCACTAGTTTCTTTACAAATGCAACCAATCTATATATACTAGTACTTACTACATTTGGATTTGAAGAAGTAAGCAAAGTCAAAAGATGTTGCCACATAAAAATAATATGCAATAAACCAACAACTAAAACATAAACATGCACGCATCATTTGAAATTCCACAAGCTGGAAAATAAATAAAATGAAGGAAACAATTTCACCATGAGTACAAAACAAATCATCACCATAAAATGCATGCATTACCATGAAATTTATACAAAACAATAAAGAAAAACTAAAAATTATATAATTCATAATTAGAAAGTTTTTATGGGTAAAGCAACAGTTTTATATACTTCCGAGGATGGGAGACAAAACAATAGAAAAAAATACCAATATTGAAATTACAGAAGATAAGGAGAGAACATATGTCACCCATAACTTATCATCATCTTCTTAACTACTAGGGAAAAGAGAAGAGAACCTCTGGTGGTAAAAGCTTGAAGGTAATGGAAAAAACCATAATGCATATAAAACCAAAAAACTAGGAAAACTGATAATTTATATATGTTAAAAAGAGAGGGGCATCAAAGAGAGAGAAAAAGGGGCATGTACAATCGAGACATTTTATGAGGAGCTTGAACTACGATATCATGCAACATCATAGTCCAATTTCCTAAGGACGAAGTTATGTGCCTAAATTTTATAGACCATTAACTTACTAATAAATATAATAACTAATAAAAATGACAATGATTCCAAACAATAACTTACAGGGTTTTAATTGACTAACAATGTGGAATTAGAGACATAATGAGGAACATAGTTTAGAACTATTGGAGGGTTTGGTAATATGTATTCATGTGTTCATATGTGAGGGTATATGCAATGAATCAGTGAAGGCTCCAAAGGTTAATTTAATGATTGTGTGAGTTTGAGGAAATTCCATATCTACTTTTTCTAAATTAAAATTGCAAAAGTGCATTGTTTATGGAGACACTAAGCCATTACAGTTAACCCCTTTCATATTCATCGGTCCAATAGTGTACAAGGATCCTACCATACATAATGTTTTAGGATTCCTATGCTTGGTTTCTTCTAGTCCTTTTCCTTTATTGTTTGCAGTCCACGGATAGATAGAGAAGGAGAACCTCAAGTCAAGACAAGAGGAACATACCTGTCTGTCATTACATAGAACATTTTCTATTTTCTATATGACTTAACTAATAAACAATGAAAGATATGCCAACCCATAGCAATTACAAATGTCATTCCTTCACTTTACAAAAGAATAAGCCAACCTGTCCACCATTCTTCATATGGAAAACACAGGAAATTAAGAGATTATAATATAAGATAACTGAATTTTAAATAAGATATCACGAATGTATATGATATTCGATATTGAAAACAAACTTACTCTTTCAAAAGAACCCAACAGGCACAAACAAAACATAGAATTGCTTAGACAACAAAATATCTTAGAAACCAGTGCTAAAGAATGTTGAAAATTATTGGAGTTATTGGAATGTATAAATTAGCATTAAAAAATACATATTTGCTGACAAAATTTGCAAATTATCGGAGTTATTGAAATTTGAAAATTAACATTAAAAACATGCAACATATAAAATTACGAATTATCCAAAATTAGTAACCAACACAAATCCTTCTTAACTATGGACCTATTAAGAAACATGCAGGGAAAAAAGGAATTGTGATGCAAATATCCTGATTCTTGAAAGATCCAAACTTAAAATGGATCACACCATTGTGCTTCTTTACCAATGAAGAAACTAGAGTAATCGCATTTTTGTCTATTTCTTCAACATTTCCATATGGCGAAAAAACTCTTTCTAGTCATCATTGCAAGAGGATAGAGTATGATCCATAAAAACTTTAGTATGGAAGTATACTTCCATACTGCAGTGGAATTCAATATCTTAGTTGGGTCTATAAGAAAATCAATACTTGTTACATACACCATGTCTTTCTCCTAATAGTCCTATTTAACCACCATCCACACTTCTACTACTTGCACACAATTATGAAGGTGTAAAGGGGTGGTGTGGATATAAGTAAAAGAAACCACAATGACTTCAAAATCTATATGAGTACATCATATGGTAGCTTTACCTTTCCTGGACTAATAGGGGCCATAATCAATTGAGACTTTGTCATGGAACTATCAGTGCAAATGAGAAGCATTTCATTTCACTTCAATGACTCTAAATGTGAGATGATCTTTTGCATGTTAAGAAAAGGGCACCTTGTCTGAATCATCATTCGTACCATCCTTCCCAATCATATGCCACTTGGTATACCATGAATGCGTTGAACTACTTTCTATCCACTCTCACTCATCATCTGAATTTGTTTACATTGGAGAGTTGGCCCATGCATTGCCATTGCAACATGAGGTTGCATGCAAGAGGAGGGTACTATGAGTTTTTGAAACATAATGTCTCAATATCACCTCAATAAGAAGGAATATAAAATATGGATTAAATTTAATGAATATATTAATGAAAATATTCATAATTATATATATTTTTATTTAATAATTGAAATCATTGTATCGAAGGTGTCACAAGATATAGTGTTATTTTAAGAAGAATTATTCTTGTTCTTTCCATCCAAATTTATTTTTCTCAACTTATGTATTAAACCTTTAATTATTTGGTTAAATGAATAAACTAAATGAAGTTACCCATAATTATGATATATCTATTATTTCATAACTTAACACTATAAGGAATGATAAAATAAATAAATAGTCCCTTAGGAATTTAAAGTGTGGATACCTAGATTGATTGGCCATCATTTGTTCATTGAAACTAGGAAAGGTAAGGATATTAGGGAAACCCAAGCATGTTGTTGTGTCCATCGAGTTGTTGAATAAATTCTCAATCTATGATTAGAATCAAAACAATAGTGGAGTCACTTAGTGCTTGAATTTTCTGATTATGTATAATTTATTTATTTATTATTATTTTTTTATTTGTGTGTTTTTCAAATTTTCAAAGCTTGTTTATCTATTCGCATCCATAAAAAGATAAGCGAGCGTATCCATATTCGAGTGTAGATGACCATTTCAACATTGATTTTTCATGCCTCTTGCAAAACAACAACTAATAGTGAGGATTGTAAGAGTATTTAATATTACTCATCTATCAAATACATAGATATCTCATTCATATAAAAAAATGAAAGAGACTGAGTGTTAGTTAAAGATAGCTATCAAAAATGGACAGATAAGAAATCCTACTTGAGCTTACAACTCCTAAGAATTGGCTCTTTGGAAAATGAAGAATTAGAAAATACCAACACTAACATCCCATTAAGTGCAGTGTAGGGAGTAAATAGAAAGAAAAGTCCAGTCCTAGTAACAAGAATTAACAAGGTACCCAAGTAAAAAATTTAATAAATTTAGAAAATGAGAAAAATATGTATGAAAAAAATACTCTCTAAAAGAGAAAAAGATGTTAGTGCTAAAATAAACAAAAAATATAAAATTGTAGATCCCACATTCATCCAATGAATGGAAAGAAAGAAATATTTCTCCAGTTAGGAAGTACCAAAATTTTGAGGAATAGAGTCAACAAACCTCAATGAAATTTGTTTAATTTTAAAGTAGAAGTCACAAAGTCATGAGAAATGGAACCACTGACAACCACCTCATAAATGTTTTGGAAAAATTAAGAAATGGTAAATATGTAGAACACAAGCTTTAATTAGAAGGAACTTCCATCAACCCTTAAATCTACTACAAGGCCTGTAGACAATGAAAGTTCTAAATAGGAATTATGACAAAATCATAGAGAAGGAAATGTAAACTCAAGTTTCCAACAACATAACAAATTTTTGTTTCAACACTCCCTCACAAATTCATCTTGGAACAAAAAAAATTACATATCACAACCTCCCCCTTATTTTATTTTGAACAAAAAATATGATAAAAACATGTTATGTTAATACCCTTGAAAAGGTATGAACATTGTTACCATTAATGCTCATAAAAAGAAATTAATGATACGATCAAGACAATCATCAACAAGATAAAAGAAAATCAGCATGGTCCAATGTATTAGTTGCAAAGACAAAAAAGAAACAACTAAACAATATATATCCATAATGAAAATCTCTATTATCATTTAAATTCCCCTTTTCAAACACAAATGAGGGAGAAACAACAATTGAAGCTTTGTGAATAAACAATGAAGTTGAAAACTTCAATAAGCTAGGATTTCTGGTTGATACAAAGTTGATCATTTCCAAAGCAATAAAGAACACATAAGAGGCACATTGTACAGCTATACAATTGATTATACACAACAATATGAAGTCTTCAAATACATGTTCAAATGATTCCATGAATATACATCAATCCGACCACAATTGACCTTGATAGTTGGTACCGATTAGTGGTTTTGTCTTTTATGTTATTTATGTAACAAGTTGACTAAATAGCTACTGGGTTTCTGATTCATGGGTAAAATATTCTAATTCATATGAGGGTGTTGATATCACTTATATATCTATTATGCATACTCTAATCATGGTGCAACAATATTTCCATCTACAACGGCACTATCAACTACCTTACCAATCTATGTGACATAGTGAACAAGGGGGCTTCTCATCCAACAACTTATTCTAAACTCCGCATACGACAAATGATAACTTCCAATATTTAATAAGTGTAGGGCTAGAAAACGAGTCAGTATCAATAACATATGCAATACTTGCTCTATATTTTTGCATTTCAAGAGTAATAAGAACAACAATTCCTTGTCAATTTTTCCCAAGTCCTCTTTTGATGTAGCTCATTTTTCTTAGCAATTGATACCATATACTGGTATTGTGTTTTTCAAAGTGAGGTGAAAGAAGCCAATATGTCGAAACACAAATATCAATTTCATCTATCTTATAAATAGTGGTGTTTATAATCAAATATCATTAGAGGTGGAAGAAGTAATAGGTGAGCCTCATAGCTCAATAACATCGACCTCCTTCTGAATGTTATACCCTAAAAAATGTCATTTGATTCCTAGAACTACTTTCAGAAGGCTTCAAACTCCAATTTTCCAAACTAAGAAGCACTAGTAGAAAATGTCCTATGAACTAATTCCTCTCATTTTTTACTCTAAAATCATTAATATAGATGCAAAATAATGTAATGATCTAATATGTATCATAAGGAGAAAGGAACATTTCGTTTGGTTGTCTATTTTCATAGAAAGGGCTTCACCATGCTCTAGGAAAGCAATGTTCCCTATGATACATTTTGCAATAATTTGGCCAATTAACAAAGACTGGTGGATGAGATCACTAGGTAGTAGATGATCACAATCCTAGTAGTGGGCAAATCATGATATGAATAATGAAATTGGTATAGATTCTCATGGTATAGATCCCCACCCACAACATCATACATATGCAAATATACAAGGATGTATAGAATTCAAGAGAACCAAATTTTAAATAAATTAAGAAAATCTATAGATTTGTAATAAAAAATGTGAGAGATCCCATTTAGATTTGAAAACAAATGAATTTTTAAACAAATTAAGTTCACAAGGTAGGAAAGTCCTAGTTTGATATTACTCATGTATAAATACACATAAAATTTTTCCATATACATATAAAATGGAAGAGAGTAAAGATCATCCCAAAATGGATACTATGAAAGAAGAGATAAGTCAATTATAAAAAGTGAAACATGGGAATCAATAGATTTTTCTAAGAATAGAGTCCCTATAGGTTACATGTATTTGTACAAGTTAAAATTTAATGTTGATGTTAGCATAGAAAAATATAAGGAAATATTGGTTGCAAAGGGTTATTCACAAAAATAAGAAATACATTATGATGATGCTTTTCACCTGTAGCTAAAATCAACACCATAAGGATGATTATTGAGTTGTCTATTAAGCACAATTGGGAGCTACATAATTATATGTTAACTAAACATTGCTAAAAAAATAATTAAAGAAATAAGTTAAATAATTGAAGAAATAAATTTATCTTGCTTAGCCAGAAGTTTTTGTAAAACAAAGACATGAACATCTTGTTTGTAGGTTAAATAAGACGTTATATGAACTCAAACACCCTTCCAACTCTTGGTATGTGAAGATTGATACCTTCTTTTATCAGCAAGGTTTTATTAAAATAAAAGGACCCATTTCTTTGATTTCTTTATATTTTGACGATGTTATCATAATAGGAAATACCACTAATTTAATTGAAAAGGATAAAAGGTGTTTTTCCTGACGTTGGACAATTCCATTACTCTTTATGCCTTGCGGTAAGGATAGACGATGGTAAAACTTTAATCACACAAAATAAATATATAGTAACTAACGAAAATGTTTAATATGAGCGGATGTAAATACCCGCGCACACCATTGGAGTGGAAGGTTAAGTTCAAAAATGATGACGGAACAAAGTGAATGGTACTTTATGTGAGTCATTGTTGGGAATTTGAATTACTGATGTACGCTGAGGAGAGATATTGTAGTTATGTTTCATATTCGATAAACCATACATAGTTATTCCATGCATAATCTTAATGGGAGTCATTAGAAAGTAGATAAGAGCTTAGTATTTGAAAAAACTATACTTTTTGGTATGGAATATATTAATGATTTGAATGTGAGTTTAGTATTTGAAAAAACTAATCTTTTTGGTATGGAATATATTAATGATTTGAATGTTGAGTTGATTTTTTTTTTTAATTCCTGATTGGGTACCAAATCCAAATGATAAGAATTCCTCTATTGTTATGAATTTAGTATTGGATCAAGAATTGCGTAAGGGGTAGCAATAAATGTCCAAAATTTTCTTTTTCTTCCATTGAAGTTGAGTAAAATGCCTTACTCATTGTTATTTGTGAAGAAATTTGAGTAAGAATAATCCTTGAAGATACGAGGGAAAAGTGAAATGCACCAACCATAATGAAATGTGATAATCAAAACTCTATCAAACTGGAAAACAATTTATTTTACGATGCTAGATTAAACTATGTTGAAACACAAAATTATTTTGTAAGAGATGTGCTATAAGAAAAGTAAAAGTAAATTGACTTGACATATTATAATACGAATGATAATATGATAACC
The DNA here is from genome assembly GCA_000404065.3 of Pinus taeda. Taxonomy (NCBI): domain Eukaryota; kingdom Viridiplantae; phylum Streptophyta; class Pinopsida; order Pinales; family Pinaceae; genus Pinus; species Pinus taeda. The sequence goes on along the minus strand of APFE031322186.1, from coordinate 149,818 downwards.
ATATTTCCTGAGCCTCCTCTAGGAAAGACTGAGTTTAAATTGTTTATAGAGAAGCAAGGTGTGGTATAGAATCCATTTTTCCATTAAGGGGGAGTATTAGAGTTAATAGGACAAATGTATTGTTCCAACAAATTGTTCTAGAGAGTGTTGTTTTCTAATGTAATTATGAGTTATAACTACTTAGGTGTCATTATCATCCAATTATAAATGGTTTTTATGGTTATCTATTGATGATGATGATGATGATGATGATGGTTAACGTCCATTGAGACCAAATTGGTCTATCGGACCTATAATTTCTTAATTTCTAATTGTCTGACTCCTTGTCTTTCTTGGCGAGATTAGTGATGTAGCTTTCTTTTTCTTCTCTATGGTCTTCCAACTTCCTTTATCTTGCATCTCCTTCATCTCTTCTGGTTCTTGGGACATTGGTGTCTTAGCTTCGCGATCTATTGTGTTCGTCCTTTTGGAGATAGTCGGAGAATGCGCGTTATTTGAAACCTCATAACTGTCGATGCTTGAGGGGTTGTTGAGTTCACCTTTTTGTTGTTGGGCGGGGCTTTCCCCCTGCTTGTCTTGAGAGTTGTTTCTATCTTGCCCGATTTCTTGTAATTCAGAGTTTTCTCGAGAGTATTCTTCTTGCATGACAGTGTAGTGTTCTTTTTGTGCTCCTTCCCACCATGTGGATCTGTGGTGAGTTTTTCTAGAAAAATTTTTCTCGGAGGCTTTTGGGCAATTTTTGGCTAGGTGGCCTGTCTCAAAGCAAGATCGACATCTGAAGAGGACACTTTCATAATCGAGTTTCTGGTTCCACACATAGTCTTTACTTGTTAGGTGTATTTCTGCTGGGAATCCCGCGCTGAAGTCCATTTCCACACAGATGCGTACATATGTGGTTCTGGCATATTCCTCTGTTTCTGGGCACCTACAGTAAAATTTTCCAATTGCATTTCCAATGGCTTCTAGCGAAGAGAAATTCCAGAGATGCAAGGGTAGATTTGGCAATCTCACCCACACTGGTGCTGAGGTTATTACTGTTGTTGAGGGATCGAAAGATGGGTTCCATGGCCTCATGAATAGGCCTGATTTATCCCAAAACCAAGGGCCAGAATCTAGAATACATTGTCTGCTTTCACGGTTTTCAAAATCTACTATAAAGAAACCCCTAGCACAGGGGTAGATATTAATTGCATCAGAAATTAGAGGCTTCCATACCTCCGTGATCCAACTATGGAGAGCTGTGAGCCGCGGCCAAAAACCATTGAATCGGCATATTAGGGCACTCTCAGAGAACTTCAAAGCCTCATCGAGTGAAGCCTGGACCACCTGGACAGTGGGAGCTGGGGCTTCACTGACTATATGGGCAGGAGCTTGCCCCCCAGAGGCGGACAGAGAGCCAGCAACTATTTTCGCGAAGCTGGGAGCCATCTAGAAAATGTTCTCCTTAGCAAGTGAGGTAACTTTGATTTTATGGAATTAGGGTTTGCTGTAGGGATTGAGGAACCCACGGACGTTCTAGATCTCGAAGGTTTTGGCACTACAGATCTAGAGAGCCGCAGCAAAGCCACAGGTCTGGACGGCCATGAGCCCTAGAGCATATTCCGCAGAAAAACTCGGGATCAAAATCAAGATTTATGTTACCCCCAGTCGAGCCGCAGTGCGCCGCAGAAGAACTTGATGAGCCGCAGAAGAGCTCGAAGAACTCGATGAACTCGATTACAAATTACTTCGATGAGCCGCAGAAAAACTTCGATGACCGATGAACCGATGAGCCGCAGAACCGATGAACCGATGAGCCGCAGAAGCGATGAAGCGATGAACCGATTACATCTAGATCTCACTCGATGAGCTGCAGAAGAGCTCGAAGATTCACAACTAGTTTTCGGATAAGATGAGCCGCAGGAGAACTTTGGCTCATCTAAATATGGGATCCTATTGTGTGTTCAAAGATGTATCAAATCAAATAAATTTTTCCTCAAGAGAGTTTGACTTTTTTATGGTGTTTTGAGTGTCTTGTAATGTGGGATGTGTTGTATATATATAAATAGCTATCACCACATGTTGTTTATATATATTAGAGAATCATAAGGATAATTTTGGGTGGATCCTAGGGGAAAAATCTTCTGGGTTATTTGTGGTATTTTTTAGAATTGTAACCTATATCCAATTAATGAAATATATTTTTAATTAAACAAATAGGCATGTCTATATTGGAATGAAGATTCTAGAAATTTAATTTAATTATCAATAATTATTAGGTGGATGGTAGGGATTTATCATCCATAATATATTCTAGGATATTATTAGTATTATATACAAATTAAAAGTTGAGATTTATATTAAAGTAGTTATACGTTTTTTCCTTTTTAATTAAATTTATTAATTAAAAATAATGTCATATAAACAACTCTCATATGAAATGAGTTATGTTTTTTTTGGCATGTGATATTGATAAACCATGGTATTTCCCCATGATATTGTAATAAAGTCTATTTAGTATTAAATCTCTTAACAAGGTCAGAGTGAATCTCCATGATTAAAATCTTTATCACAATTTTTTTTTAATGTATAAAATGCTTGATTTATATATGAATTATTTTTTAATTAATATAATATATAAAAAAACATGAAACTATAATTTAATTAATTGTTATGTTTTTTTTGGTTATTTTAACAAGATGAGATGTATCATAAGAGATGTAATACATATCATATATTTATTCCTATTGGTATTTACCAATACACTACTCTAATAAGGTAAATAGATTCGGGTTTTGGATATTGCCTAATGCATGTATATTGCATTATGTATGGTGATAATTTAATAATAAAAATGGTGATGTTAATCTAATAATCAGAAGAGAATGTCCCACATCTAAAAATTGCTAATTTTCTAGTTTGAATATTTCCATGATAAATGTTTATGTATTGTGTGAGCTGATTATTTTTCAGGTCTTCTTAACAAATTATATACTAATGTTTCACTTTACACGTTTAAAATTTATATTCTATTGTCTCTTCTAATTCATTTTATGTGCCATTAAGTAATATGATATATCAAAATATACTTTTCTGTATGTGCATGGATGCTAAAGAAATTTCTCTTGACAAATTTTGCTTTAGTGATTGAAATTTCCTCATCCTACTTAGCTAACCAACCATTACTTAATAATATGTAATAATTGAGTTGTAGTGTGATATAAAGTTAAGTTGAATTATGGTTATATATCTATATCTATATATATATATAATATAGACATTATATGATTTTGTATGAGATAGATGTGTAATTTATTATGTGTTTAAATTAGTGTTACACATGTATTTTTTTAAATAAAATAAAATATGTGTTTGAATGAAAAAAATAATAATTCACATAATAAAAAACAAAAGAAAACTATATATTTAATTAATTTAAATTAAATCATTATTGATATTAAAAACAAATATAAATATGTTGTAATTTTTTTTGAAACTTACAATATAATTTAAAAAATGGTGTTTGAAGGATTATATATTAAAAACAAATTTTTTACTATAAATAAGAAAAATCAATATGCATATTAAGTAACATAATTTTTATATATTTTTTATTTTTTTAATTTATACTAATTTATTAAATTAACTAAATTTTTTTATATTTTTTAACTTTCTAATAAAAAGAAAATGTGTAATTCTTTTTTTTTAATATTTTAATGTCAATCTCAAAATATAATATATATATATATAGTTGAATAAAAATGACATTTAATATTAATCATAAATAACATATTTTAATTGACATATGATATTTAGGAAATATTGCAATGTAAGTTATAAAATAAATATCTCAATATTAACATTAATTAAAATATTTCAATATTAATTATATAGATGAACCGACATAATAATAGTAATTACGCCGTAAGGCGTTTCCCTTTGAAATGAATTTCCCCAGCCGATGTCGTGTCCTATTGTTGACCGTGGATTTGTGGTGTTAGACGATTGAACAAAGTTTGGTCGTTGATCCTCACACTGTCCTTTTGTATCCCAACCCAATGGCCCAATGGCCTCTCTGTATTCAGAGTTATTATTTGGGCTCGAACACTTATAGTGGTGCAAGTGCTCGCACATCCAAATACGATCCAAATTTAGCTTCAGATCTGATCTCCGTAGAACCGAGTTTTTGGATTTTGAATCTACCATTGATTCGGAGAAATACTCTCAAGGGTTTAATCTATTGATTTCCAGAGTTTCATCTGTCAATTTCCAGAGGCTTTTGACTCTGCGATTTTTTATTTTTTTTTTTCCAAATTTTTACAGCAATGTTGCTTTGACCCAATTCTCGGACCAAAATCTGGAAGAAGAATTGCAAGCCATCAGTCGATGCAGACGAAGCTCGCAGAAAAAGAGAGGACAATCTGATAGAAATCAGGAAAAGTAAGAGGGAAGATAATTTGCAGAAGAAGAGAAGAGAAGGGATGCAGGCACTCTACTACTGTCAACAAGAAGGTATGTTGAATTCATCCATTTTTGTCCGATAACCCACCTCAAAATTAGGCTATTCAGGTTACAGGGTTGGACATATGTTCTGTGTTTTTTCCTTCTCTTAAAAGTTAAAAATATCCATTTAGATGGCACCGAAAAGAGTGAAATTTTCTCTCAGGAGGTTTTCAAATAATTTAAAATTCAAGAGGAGGGATCCCGAAATTATGATTTTTAATTGCAAATCAGGATCATATGAAACTTTGGGTTTGACATATCTCATGTCAATGTTTATGTTTTACAGTCACAAAAATTTCAAAAAACAAAACAAATGATGGAACCCAACAAATAGAAATTTCAATCATAAAATTTTGAAGGATCTTAAAATTCAATAGGGGTAACCCTTCAAGTTTGTTTTTTAAAAGGGGTTAGCTCCCAAATAGAGTTTTTGTTACTAGTGATCACTTCAAACTTCTGTCCATGTTTATGTTTTTCATTTACAAAATGCTGAAAATAAAAACAATTTCAGCGGATCCCAAAAGAGGAAATCTTCATTTACGAGGTTTCAGAAACTTAAATTCTATGTAGCTCGGGACCCGTTCTTGCTGTTAAAACTTGCGTTCTTGTATTTTGGGCACTTTGGTACTCTGCGGAAACCTACCAAATGAGCGAGAACTCTATCGGGGATTCAAAAATCCTTCTAACTATACCTACGCAGTTCCCTGCCAAGTTTAGGGATTGTTTTGGGACTTTGGAGGGAACTCCTAGTTGCTTCAATGCCGAACCCTTATTTGTAACGTTAAAAAATGGAAAAAACAATAATGATTACTTCTCCGTGTGATTAGTGATTTGGCACATATTGGCATATGTAGGTTTGACATATTATAGTTTTAATGGTGTTTTTATTTAGAGATGTACTTGATGCACTGGATTCTGTGCAGTGTGGTTAAAGGCTTGGAAACACTGCATAACATCTTGAAATCTTTGGGTCAAGATCAAGGCTAAGTGGATGGAATGGGGAGATTTTCCTCTCATCAATGGTTAATGTGATGTTAATGAAGCAGCTGCTTTCAGAGGTAATTTTGGACATAAGAAAATATTGAGATTTCGCAAGTTGAAAAATCATACTAAAAAATCATGTTATCTTACCATGAATCATGACTCATGAGTTTTGTAAGGGGACTGGACTTTTCTGCTATTGCAAAGACCGTAACATTCTTCCTGCAGAAAATGGTCATATAAATAGTGTGAGAATAAAGATGATCATGCCAAGACCGATGGATGAAAAATGAGACATCCTGTTTAGGCCAGGTGATAAGAAAAGACCTGAAAATAGCATCTAGTCCTGAAACCATAAAAAACCTCTTTGAGATTGATGATGTTTATGATCAAATACTTTTTGCAGCATTCAAGATTGAAATGATCAAAATATTTGAAAATGATAGAGGTAATAGAACTCAACTCACATTGAATCCCCAACCACTAAAGAGAGGGAAGATATGGGAGAAACTGACAGACGTGCTTCAGATAGGGATTGGAAAATTAAATTATGGAAAGGCAGGTAAAAAATGATATTTATGCAGTAAACTATAAATGTATATGTAATCCACTTCCCTTGGAAGGGCAAGTGCAATAAAAATAGCAACTTAGAACCAGTAAAAATTGATATTTATGCAGTAAATTAGTTCTATTTCAGGAGTCCCCAATTGGCCAACCCATGAAATGTTTGGGGGTGTGCTCTAGTTGTTCTAAATGCCCCTCCTCCCATCTCCCCAGTTTAGCTATCTTGGAAACATGTACACATAGTTCAAATTCAATTGGGGTGCCCAGAAAGTTTGCTTTCCAATCCAAAAACTGGACTTATGCAAACGGGGAGATATGCTTCCTTTAAATTCCAAAAGGATTACATTTGGGCTACACTATGACAGGCATTGCAAGTGGACTAGTTTTGGGGTCTTCTAAGATGAACCATGCATCACAATCACTTTTGTTTTACCAAGTTGCGGCAACAGGGAGTTGCTCTTTCCATAAAAATAAGACAGTGCTTAAATTTTGTCCCAATCGTTTATTGGTGCTGTGTAAGACTAGATCTTTGGTGCGTCGCCTGAAACACCATTGCATTCACCATTGAACAATGATCTCATTGGATGTTTAGTTTAAATTTCTATTTTTTTAAATTGCTTACTTTATAACATGTTTGTCAAGGAAACACAACATGTTGCAACTTGCATGACAAGTAATGTCCAACTATGGGACATGCAAGGACAATGGGTTTAAATTTCTATTTATAATTGTGCTTCAATTACATAGAAATAATGACTTAACTTAAGCGCAAATATGTTATAGCCAAAATATAACAAGGGAGTTTTACTAAGATTATGTTGGATATGTTACAGTTGGAGAGTCTTCCTGCAATGGTAGCAGGGTTCTAGTTTGATGATCCTACCATGCAGTTAGAAGCATCAACTCAATTCAGGAAGCTTCTCTCTATTGGTAATAGTCTTGAGTATATGTATCTTTATTACCATTTTTTTTTTCTTTAGGAGATGGCCATCTGAAAAAATATATGTGAAAGAACGCAATCCTCCAATTGAGGAAGTTATCGCTGCAGGTGTGGTCCCTCGACTTGTAGAGTTTCTTGCAAGGGATGATTTCCCTCAGCTTCAGGTATGATCTATTTTTTAGTTGAGATTCTAAGTATTGAATTGACATTATATTTTGGTAATCTAATATTGTTTTAATTTGGTCATATTATAGTTTGAGGCAGCCTGGGATTTAAAAAATATTGCGTCAGGAACCCCAGAGCATACCAGAGTTGTGATTGATCATGGAGCTGTGCCCAAGTTTGTGCAACTTATTAGTGTTACCAGTGATGATGTCAGAGAACAGGTTGCATTTTGAACCTTTCCATCCATTTATGTTACTCAATTGACATTAGTTTCATTTACAAGTTTTCTTCCTTGTATTCTTTTGTCGCCAGCCTTGATTTATCTTGAAAACAAGCCGTTTGGACTTTGGGAAATGTAGGTGGTGATTCACCCAACCACTAAAGAGAGGGAAGATATGGGAGAAACTGACAGTCGTGCTTCAGATAGCGGTTGGAAAATTAAATTATGGAAAGGCAGGTAAAAAATGATATTTATGCAGTAAACTATATATGTATATGTAATCACCTTCCCTGGAAAGGCAAGTGCTAGAAAAAAATCAACTTAGAACCAGTAAAAAATGATATTTATGCAGTAAATTAGTTCTATTTCATGAGTCCCCAACTCGCCAACCCATGAAATGTTTGGGGGTGTGCTCTGGTCATTCTAAACACCCCTCCTCCCATCTCTCTAGTTTAGTTGTCCTGGAAACTTGTACACATAGTTCAAATTCAATTGGGGTGCCCAGAAAGTTTGTTTTCCAGTCCAAAAAATTGACTTATGCAAATGGGGAGATGTGCTTCCTTTAAAATCCAGAAGGATTACATTTGGGCTAGACTATGTCAGGCATTGCAAGTGGCCCAGTTTTGGGGTCTTCTAAGATGAACCATGCATCACAAGCACTTTTGTTTTTCCAAGCTATGACAACAGGGAGTTTCTCTTTCTAGAAAAATAAGACAGTGTTTAAATTTTATCCCAACGATTTATTGGTGCTGTGGAACACTAGATCTTTGGTGCGTTGCCTGACACACCATTGCATTCACTATTAAACAATGATCTCAGTGGTTGTTCAGCTGAAATTTCTATTGTTTGAAATTGTTTACTTTATAATTTTTAAAGGCAACACAACATGTTGCAACTTGCATGACAGGTAACGTCCAACTATGGGACATGCAAGGACAATGGATTTAAATATATATTTACAATTGTGCATCAATTACATATAAATAATGACTTAACTTAGGCCCAAATATGTTATAGCCAAAATATAACAAGGGAGTCTTACTAAGATTATGTTGGATATGTTCCAGTTGGAGACTCTTCCTGCAATTGTAGCTGGGGTCTGGTCTATTGATCCTACCATGCAGTTAGAAGCATCAACTCAATTCAGGAAGCTTCTCTCTATTGGTAATAGTCTTGAGTATATGTATCTTTATTACCATATTTTTTTCTTAAGGAAATGGCCGTCTGAAAAAATATATGTGACAAAACGCAGTCCTCCAATTGAGGAAGTTATCGCTATGGGTGTGGTCCCTTGACTTATAGAGCTTATTGCAAGGGATGATTTCCCTCAGCTTCAGGTAAGATCTGTTTTTCAGTTGAGATTCTAAGTATTGAATTGACATTATATTGTGGTAATCTAATATCGTTTTAATTTGGTCATATTATAGTTTGAGGCAGCCTGGCCTTTAACAAATATTGTGTCAGGAACCTCACAACATACCAGAGTTGTGATTGATCATGGAGCTATGCCCAAGTTTGTGCAAGTTCTTAGTGTTGCTAGTGATGATGTCAGAGAACAGGTTGCATTTTTTTACCTTTCCATCCATTTATGTTACTCAATTGACATTAGTTTCATTTACAGGTTTTCTTCCTTGTATTCTTATGTCGCTGACCTTGATTTATCTTGAATACAGGTCGTTTGGGCTTTGGGAAATGTAGCTGGTGATTCACCCAACCACTAAAGAGAGGGATGACATGGGAGAAACTAATAGTCGTGCTTCGGATAGGGGTTGGAAAATTAAATTATGGAAAGGCAGGTTAAAAATGATATTTATGCAGTAAACTATATATGTATATGTAATCCACTTCCCCTGGAAAGGCAAGTGCAATAAAAAAACAACTTAGAATGAGTAAAAATTGACATTTATGCAGTAAATTAGTTCTATTTCATGAGTCCCCAAATAGCCAACCCATGAAATGTTTGGGGGTGTGCTCTAGTAATTCTAAACACCCCTCCTCCCATATCCCCAATTTAGTTGTCCTGGAAACTTGTACACATAGTTCAAATTCAATTGGGGTGCCCAGAAAGGTTGTTTTCCAATCCAAATTGCAAGTGGCCCAGTTTTGGGGTCTTCTAAGATGAACAATGCATCACAATCACTTTTTTTTTGCCAAGCTGCGGCAACAGGGAGTTTCTCTTTCCATAAAAATAAGACAGTGCTTAAATTTTGTCCAAACTATTTATTGGTGCTGTGGAAGACTAGATCTTTGGTGCGTCGCCTAAAACACCATTGCATTCACCATTGAACAATGATATCATTGGTTGTTCAACTGAAATTTCTATTTTTTGAAATTTCTTACTTTATAACATGTATTTAAAGGCAACACAACATGTTGCAACTTGCATGACAAGTAATGTCCAACTGTGGGACATGCAAGGACAATGGGTTTAAATTTCTATTTACAATTGTGCATCAATTACATATAAATACTGACTTAACTTAAGCCCAAATATATTATAGCCAAAATATAACAAGGGAGTATTACTAAGATTATGTTGGATATGTTACAGTTGGAGAGTCTTCCTGCATTGGTAGCAGGGGTCTGGTTTGATGATCCTACCATCCAGTTAGAAGCATCAACTCAATTCAGGAAGCTTCTCTCTATTGGTAATAGTCCTATGTATATGTATCTTTATTACCATTTTTTTTTGTCTTTAGGAAATGGCCATCTGAAAAAATATATGTGACAAAACGCAGTCCTCCAATTGAGGAAGCTATCGCTCCAGGTGTGGTCCCTTAACTTGTAGAGTTTCTTCCAAGGGATGATTTCCCTCAGCTTCAGGTATGATCTATTAGTATTGAATTGACATTATATTGTGGTAATCTAATATTGTTTTAATTTGGTCATATTATAGTTTGAGGCAGTCTGGGCTTTAAAAAATATTGCATTAGGAACCCCAAAGCATACCAGAGTTCTGATTGATCATGGAGTTGTGCCCAAGTTTCAGCAACTTCTTAGTGTTGCCAGTGATGATGTCAGAGAATGGGTTGCATTTTCGACCTTTCCATCCACTTATGTTACTCAATTGACATTAGTTGCATTTACAAGTTTTCTTCCTTGTATTCTTATGTCGTCGGCCTTGATTTATCTTGAATACAGGCCATTTGGGCTTTGGGAAATGTAGTTGGTGATTCACCCAACCACTAAAGAGAGGGAAGATATGGGAGAAACTGACAGTTGTGCTTTAGATAGGGGTTGGAAAATTAAATTATGGAAAGGCAGGTAAAAAATGAAACTAATGTCAATTGAGTAACATAAATGGATGGAAAGATAAAAAATGCAACCTGTTCTCTGACATCATCACTGGCAACACTAAGAACTTGCACAAACTTGGGCATAGCTCCATGATCAATCACAACTCTAGTATGTTGTGAGGTTCCTGACACAATATTTGTTAAAGCCCAGGCTGCCTAAAACTATAATATGACCAAATTAAAAAGATATTAGATTACCACAATATAATGTCAATTCAATACTTAGAATCTCAACTGAAAAACAGATCATACCTGAAGTTGAGGGAAATCATCCCTTGCAATAAGCTCTACAAGTCAAGGGACCACACCCGTAGTGATAACTTCCTCAATTGGAGGACTGCGTTCTGTCACATATATTTTTTCAGATGGCCATTTCCTTAAGCAAAAAATATGGTAATAAAGATACATATACTCAAGACTATTACCAATAGAGAGAAGCTTCCTGAATTGAGTTGATGCTTCTAACTGCATGGTAGGATCAATAGACCAGACCCCAGCTACCATTGCAGGAAGAGTCTCCAACTGGAACATATCCAACATAATCTTAGTAAGACTCCCTTGTTATATTTTGGCTATAACATATTTGGGCCTAAGTTAAGTCATTATTTATATGTAGTTGATGCGCAATTGTAAATATATATTTAAATCCATTGTCCTTGCATGTCCCATAGTTGGACATTACTTGTCATGCAAGTTGCAACATGTTGTGTTGCCTTTAAAAATTATAAAGTAAACAATTTCAAACAATAGAAATTTCAGCTGAACAACCACTGAGATCATTGTTTAATAGTGAATGCAATGGTGTGTCAGGCAACGCACCAAAGATCTAGTGTTCCATAGCACCAATAAATCGTTGGGATAAAATTTAAACACTGTCTTATTTTTCTAGAAAGAGAACCTCCCTGTTGTCGTAGCTTGGAAAAACAAAAGTGCTTGTGATACATGGTTCATCTTAGAAGACCCCAAGACTGGGCCACTTGCAATGCCTGACATAGTCTAGCCCAAATGTAATCCTTCTGGATTTTAAAGGAAGCACATCTCCCCATTTGCATAAGTCAATTTTTTGGATTGGAAAACAAACTTTCTGGGCACCCCAATTGAATTTGAACTATGTGTACAAGTTTCCAGGACGACTAAACTAGGGAGATGGGAGGAGGGGTGTTTAGAATGACCAGAGTACACCCCCAAACATTTCATGGGTTGGCGAGTTGGGGACTCATGAAATAGAACTAATTTACTGCATAAATATAATTTTTTACTGGTTCTGAGTTGATTTTTTTCTAGCACTTGCCTTTCCAGGGAAGGTGATTACATATACATATATAGTTTACTGCATAAATATCATTTTTTACCTGCCTTTCCATAATTTAATTTTCCAACCGCTATCCAAAGCACGACTGTCAGTTTCTCCCATATCTTCCCTCTCTTTAGTGGTTGGGTGAATCACCACCTACATTTCCCAAAGCCCAAACGGCTTGTTTTCAAGATAAATCAAGGCTGGCGACATAAGAATACAAGGAAGAAAACTTGTAAATGAAACTAATGTCAATTGAGTAACATAAATGGATGGAAAGGTAAAAAATGCAACCTGTTCTCTGACATCATCACTGGCAACACTAAGAACTTGCACAAACTTGGGCACAACTCCATGATCAATCACAACTCTGGTATGCTCTGAGGTTCCTGACGCAATATTTTTTAAATCCCAGGCTGCCTCAAACTATAATATGACAAAATTAAAACAATATTAGATTACCAAAATATAATGTCAATTCAATACTTAGAATCTCAACTGAAAAATAGATCATACCTGAAGTTGAGGGAAATCATCCCTTGCAAGAAACTCTACAAGTCGAGGGACCACACCTACAGCAATAACTTCCTCAATTGGAGGATTGCGTTCTTTCACATATATTTATGCAGTAAACTATATATTTATATGTAATCCACTTCCCCTAGAAAGGCAAGTGTAATAAAAAAAAAGCAACTTAGAGCCAGTAAAAATTGATATTTATGCAGTAAATTAGTTCTCTTTCACGAGTCCCCAACTCGCCAACCCATGAAATGTTTGGGGGTGTGCTCTGGTCGTTCTAAACACCCCTCCTTCCATCTCCCCTATTCAACTGTCTAGGAAACTTGTACACATAGTTGAAATTCAATTGGGGTGCCCAAAAAGTTTGATTTCCAATCCAAAAAATCGACTTATGCAAATGGGGAGATGTGCTTCTTTAAATTCCAGAAGGATTACATTTGGGCTAGACTATGTCAGGCATTGCAAGTGGCCCAATTTTGGGGTATTCTAAGATGAACCATGCATCACAATCACCTTTGTTTTTCCAAGCTGCAGCAACAGGGAGTTGCTCTTTCCATAAAAATAAGCCAGTGCTTAAATTTTGTCCGAACCGTTTATTGGTGTTGTGGAAGACTAGATATTTGGTGCGTCGCCTGACACACCATTGAACAATGATCTCATTGGGTGTTCAACTGAAATTTCTATTTTTTGAAATTACTTACTTTATAACATGTTTTTAAAGGCAACACAACATGTTGCAACTTGCATGACAAGTAATGTCCAACTGTGGAACATGCAAGGACAATGGGTTTAAATTTCTATTTACGATTGTGCATCAATTACATATAAATAATGACTTAACTTAAGCCCAAATATGTTATAGCCAAAATATAACAAGGGATTCTTACTAAGATTATGTTCGATATGTTACAGTTGGAGAGTCTTCCTGCAATGGTAGCAGGGATTTGGTCTGATGATCCTACCATGCAGTTAGAAGCATCAACTCAATTCAAGAAGCTTCTCTCTATTAGTAATAGTCTTGAGTATATGTATCTTTATTACCATTTTTTTTTTGTCTTCAGGAAATGGCCATCTAAAAAAATATATGTGACAAAATGTAGTCCTCCAATTGAGGAAGTTATCGCTGCGGGTTTGGTCCCTCGACTTGTAGAGTTTCTTGCAAGGGATGATTTCCCTCATCTTCAGGTATGATATGCTTTTCAGTTGAGATTCTATGTATTGAATTGACATTACTTTGTGGTAATCTAATATCATTTTAATTTGGTCATATTATACTTTGACGCAGCTTGGGCTTTAACAAATTTTGTGTCAAGAACCTCACAGCATACCAGAGTTGTGATTGATCATGGAGTTGCCCCAAGTTTGTGCAACTTCTTAGTGTTGCTAGTGATGATGTCAGAGAACAGGTTGCATTTTGGACCTTTCCATCCATTTATGTTACTCAATTGTCATTAGCTGCATTTACATGTTTTCTTCCTTGTATTCTTATGTCACCGACCTTGATTTATCTTGAATACAGGTCGTTTGGGCTTTGGGAAATGTAGTTGGTGATTCACCCAACCACTAAAGAGAGGGAAGATATGGGATAAACTGAAAGCCGTGCTTCGGATAGGGGGTGGAAAATTAAATTATGGAAAGGCAGGCAGAAAATGATATTTATGTAGTAAATTATATATGTATATGTAATCACCTTCCCCCGTAAAGGCAAATGCAATAAAAAAATCAACTTAGAACCAGTAAAAATTGATATTTATGTAGTTAATTAGTTCTATTTCATGAGTCCCCAACTGGCCAACCCATGAAATGTTTGGAGGTGTGCTCTGGTCATTCTAAACACCCCTCCTCCCATCTCCCCAGTTCAGCTGTCCTGGAAACTTGTACACATAGTTCAAATTCAATTGGGTTGCCCAAAAAGTTTGTTTTCTAATCCAAAAAAAAGGACTTATGCAAATGGGGAGATGTGCTTCCTTTAAATTCCAGAAGGATTACATTTGGGCTAGACTATGTTAGGCATTGCAAGTGGCCTAGTTTTGGGGTCTTCTAAGATGAACGATGCATCGCAATCACTTTTGTTTTTCCAAGCTGCGGCAACAGGGAGTTGTTCTTTCCATAAAAATAAGACAATGCTTAAATTTTGTCCCAACCGTTTATTGGTGTTGTGGAAGACTAGATCTTTGGTGCGTCAGCTGAAATTTCTATTTTTTGAAATTGCTTACTTTATAACATGTTTTTAAAGGCAACACAACATGTTGCAACTTGCATGACAAGTAATGTCCAACTGTGGGACATGCAAGGACAATGGGTTTAAATTTCTATTTACAATTGTGCATCAATTACATATAAATAATGACTTAACTTAAGCCCAAATATGTTATAGCCAAAATATAACAAGGGAGTCTTACTAAGATTATGATGGATATGTTACAGTTGGAGAGTCTTCCTGCAATGGTAGCAGGTGTCTAGTCTGATGATCCTACCATGCAGTTAGAAGCATCAACTCAATTCATGAAGCTTCTCCCTATTGGTAATAGTCTTGAGTATATGTATCTTTTTTACCATTTTTTTTTTGTCTTTAGGAAATGGCCATATGAAAAAATATATGTGACAGAACGTAGTCCTTGAATTGGGGAAGTTATCGTTGTGGGTGTGGTCCCTCGACTTGTAGAGTTTCTTCCAAGGGATGATTTCCCTCAGCTTCAGGCATGATCTGCTTTCCAGTTGAGATTCTAGGTATTGAATTGACATTATATTGTGGTAATATAATATCATTTTAATTTTTTCATATTATAGTTTGAGGCAGCCAGGGCTTTAACATATATTGCGTTAGGAACCTCAAAGCATACTGGAGTTGTGATTGATCATGGACTTCTGCCCAAGTTTGTACAACTTCTTAGTGTTGCCGGTGATGATGTCACAGAACAGGTTGCATTTTGGACCTTTCCATCCATTTATGTTACTCAATTGACATTAGTTTCATTTACAAGTTTTCTTCCTTGTATTCTTATTTCGCCGACCTTGATTTATCTTGAATACAGGTCGTTTGGGCTTTGGGAAATGTAGATGGTGATTCACCCAAATGTAGAGATCTAGTTACGCCGTAAGACATTTCCCTTTGAAATGAATTGCCCCAGCCGATGCTGTGTCCTATTATTGACCATGGATTTGTGGTGTTAGACGATTGAACAAAGTTTGGTCGTTGATCCTCACACTATCCTTCTGTCTCCCAACCCAATGGCCTCTCCGTGTTCAGAGTTATTGTTCGGGGATGTTTCCTTTGGAGGTATGTGAGCTAGGGCTTCATGAGATAGAGTCGGTCTATTTACACTTTCAGGTGTCCGGTCTTTGGCCTTGTTTCGTCTCATGTCAGCTAGGTATGTGTTAATATCTGATTTTATGTGTATTTTCGTGCCGCTCATTTAGACGTTCTTCGCCACTTTCCAGTTATTTTAGCTGAAATCCAGAGAGTTCCAGTTTTTGTTGTGAGATTTGTTTTTTTCTTTCTTTGAAAACAGTGTATGTGTATATGGTGATGTTTTGGATTCAAGTAATTATTGTTTTAGACAATCAGATAAAATTCCATTTATTTACTCGAACTCAGTTTTTGTGACAATGTTTGTTAACTCTTTCCCTATAGAAAGTTCAGTTTTTTCAATCATTAATTGTTTTGTATCTATTTCTCATCTCTGTTAGAAATATGGTGTCTTTTCATTCTTTCAGTACCTTACATCTGCACAGTTTCGTCAGTCTCTGTACTTACATTAATATAAATTTGAGTTGGTCGTTTAGGGTTTTGTTGCCTGTTCTGTAACACCCTTTTTCTCATTGTGAATATAACATTTTCTTTAGGGAAATATTCATATTTCTGGTAGGACTTTGATTTTACTTGGTTTGAATTTCATGTGCTATTTATTATTCTATGACTTTTCGTCAGTATCAGTTTTATAGTTAGGGTTTGTTATATTCTCACGCTTTTGTGCATACTTGGTTTGTGATAAGTGTACTTCTCAAATGTTTCAGTTCTGTGAGGAATTTGGCTCAGAAATATTTTTGAAATTTGCCATCTCTATGTTCAATGTGCTTTCTTTACAGGTTTAAGGCTTCTTTTGAACTAATTGAGATAGTAATGTTCGTTTCATTGTAAGGACCATGTATTACAAAACATAACGTCGGTGATGTACATTTATTAAGCTCGATGTTGAGGTTTGCCTCTCACAATTTTAATCTGTTTGATGGACAGTAGGTTTTAGGTTTTGAAGATCTATTGAGGAGCGGTATTTGAAGTCTCTTCTCTAGCCAGGGAATGAAGGACTATTCAATCAGCGTGGGTGTTTAGAGGGGAAAAAAAAGTTATGGCTGAATTGGAGCATTTTCTGCTAGAAGCAGTTGGTTGAACATCTACCAATGATGGAAAGAAAAACTGAAATCCTGCGAAAGGGAGACTAGAAGATTCTCTTTCAGATGATGGTAGTGACTCGAAATACATTGATGACAATGATTCAGATGATGCTCGGATAGCAAATAGGAAGGCTTCTGGGTCATGAATGCCCTTGAAAAAGAGATTTGATTCTAGTGACAAGGATGATGATGACAGGGGTCGGCGTGATGATTGCGATAGCGAATTATCCATAGAAAGTGATTTATACAAAGATGATGAAGATAGGGAGCAGCTTGGGAAAATGTCTGAACTGAACCGAGAGTTGATTTTGGGAGAATGAGCAGAAGGAAGGGACAATTATTTAATGCGTAAAAGTGCTCACCAAAACGAGATTAGAAATAAAAAACAGAAAGAAGCAGGGCCTCCATCTTCACGGATGTGCTCTTCTTTGGAATTGACAAGGACTGCAATAGAAAATGCTTTAAGTGAATTGGTAGCAAGGCAACAGAAAGCATAGGATTCTAACACTCAGCATAAGTAGAGAGATAATACTGGTTCATCTAAGGGGTGGGATTCATCACCTAGTAGAATAAAATCTCATGCGAGTTCGAGCCTTAGTTTGTCATCCTCTAGTGAAGGAGAAGGAAGTGGAAGTAGTGGCGAAGAATTAGATAGTGATGGTGATGGTCCTGGCTCTGCTAACACTCCTAGCTTTGAAGATATTAGAAGCATAACAATAAGGAGATCAAAACTTGCCAAGTGGTTTATGGAACCATTCTTTGAGAATATCATTGTGGGCTGCTTTGTAAGAATTGGGATAGGAATGTCGAGGTTAGGACAAAGTACTTATCGTCTTTGCATGGTAAAAAATGTTGATGCGACAGACCATGATAAACAATACAAGTTTGAGAACCGCACCACATACAAGTATTTGAATTGTTTCTGGGGTAGCGAGAGCAGTGCAGCAAGATGGCAGATTGCCAAGGTGTCTGATTCACCTTCACTTGAGAAAGAGTTTTCAGATTGGGAGCGGGAAGTAGAACACAGTGGTGGTCGGATGATTAGTCAAGCAGAAGTTGAAGAAAAATGAAATGCGCTAAAAAAGATAAATCAATTTGTGTATTCTGCAAAAACTGTAAAACAAATGTTGCAAGAAAAGAAGTTGGCTTCCAAAAGGCCATCGAATGTGGCTGCTGAAAAGGACAGGGTTAGAAGAGAGATGGAGCTGGCGGAGAGCAGGCATGATTATTCAGAAGTTGAGAGAATTAAAGAGAGATTAAAGGAACTAGAAGTCCTTTCTCTTCATAGCAAAAGCAAGGATGCAAAAGCCTTGATGCTAGCAGAAATGAATAAGAAAAAAAACGGTGAAAATTTCAAGAACTCTTCTGAGATCAAGCCTCTAAACCTTAATTTTAAAGCAGGTGAAGCAGGGTATGATCCTTTCACTCGGCGTTGGACTCAATCTCAAAATTATTATGATACAAAGGCGAAGGTTGTTGATGACAACATTAATGCGAACAAAGAGGCAGATGCAACCAAAGTAGAGGAAGCCATAGCAATAGAAACTACTGAGGATGATGGAAAGCTTGTCGACACTGATGCTCCTGTATCAGAAGATGCAAAGGTGTATTCTTTGCATGATTTTCAACTTCCAATTTCACTTGCTAGATTGCAGAAGTATGGGGGTGCTCAAGGGGCCCCTTTAGCATTTATGGTTAGAAAGCAGAAGATTGAGTCAACTTGTGGAGTGCAACTTCCTAGCAATAATGGAAGGAGGCATAGTCTGATATTAAATATGAATGATTACAAGCATAGAAGAGGCCTGCTATGAAAATAAATAATTATATTTTCTCTGCTTGTTCGTTTCCCCATTTAATTTTTATATGAAATATTTGACAATTTCCTTTCGGGATTGCCAGAAACATATGCAGAAAAGCCTTAAAGTGAACATTTTTGTAAATTGTTTCAAATTCTATATGTAGTGTGCCATTATAGGCACTTTAAAACACAACTGCAATAACCTAGTGAACCAAGGATTGTCTTTTAATAGTAGCAACATGATGGATTGTTGGCAGGCATGAAATCAAAAATGTGTTAGAAATATAGGGTGTATTTTCTTGACATCTAAATTTCAAGGGTGTTTTTTTGTCTCAACCATTCAGCTAAAAAATGGTATATAATGTTCCAAAAGGATTCCTTTCCTGTAAGTAACGCTATTCCGCTACAAGTTATCATGCAGTTGGTGAAACATGGCATTTTATGTTGTTTGAGATTGATGTTGAGTTATGCCTTTTTCTAAATTATTGTTGAAATATGTAGTGTTTTTCAGATTCATGTCATAAATGCTATGTTTTATTAATTTCTGTTGTTGTAGTATAGTTTGCTTAAATGCTTTTAGAGTTGTGGTTTTTTTTTGTGCTTAGTTGTTTATTATTGCTTTCTATTGATTGCAATTCTATCTAATAAGAAATTGTCTTTTACATGGTAAAAAGGCTTCGCTGAATCGAGGAAAAGATTCAAAAATCTGGAAGAACTTTGGTACAACCAAATAATTCGGTTCAGTTGGGATTCGTATAGTCAATCTGTTGTTTGTCCAAAACTGAACCAAACCAAATCCAATTTTAACCCAAAAAAATCATCTTACCAAGAAACCCTAAAGAATTCTTAAGAAATTGCATTTTAACTTTCAAGTCACCAATGAATATGTTATTTGCCCATTTCTTCTCCCTGTCCTACCAATGCCTGTCACTACTCCCTCATTTAGGAGCTAGCATGGGAGATTTCAGGAGACTATGCTGTTGTTGATGCTTAGAGAGGTTTGTCTATTCGGTTGATGTGTGAAGTCTCGAGGAGACTGCATTTGTAGTTGGGACATTGTTGCCTGCACCTTAAAGGCCTGCTTAGACCTTCATAAACAAAGTTACACTCAAATGAAGCATGCCAACCAAGCCAACATACTAAATAAGTAGCTTCCACAAGGTATTTAGTCATATATTCTCTGTTTGCTATGTGCTTATTTAATTTTTATTTTTCAACTTGAAAGGGTGTACCTAATGTCTGTGCATATCCTTCTTACTTCCAGAACACCTAGAACAAGTTACATCACCTACATTATCAAAAGTAGAATCACAACACACGTAAACAAATACATACGCCCACCAAGCACAAGAAAATGATGTGATGGCTATCAAATTTTTTAAATCAAACTTGTAATAATCTCAATAATAAATCTAATGTTCTTTAGAGAATACCTGCTACTCTAGTTTTTGTTGGGTTTCATACAGTTTATAGTTTATGATAAGGAAATACATTTCTTGAAGGGATTGTATTAGAAGGCTCAACAGACCTTTGAGCATTTTTGTAGGGGTTTATGTTATCCAATCATTAAATTTTTTGATAAATTAGTCTGCACTATCCACATACCTATTTTTTTTCAATAAATTTGAAGAAGTGCATGTTTTTGCTTTAATAATATGTATACTCCTGAATTTTTTGAACTGTAGTTTTGTGGGCCAATTGTTTTTTTTATTGTATGGTATCCACATTTGAATTCAGATTCTATCTTGATAACTATCATTTATTAGTATGTTTTTATGAATATATTGCATTGTAAGTGTTCTTTCTCTTCTTACATTGGACAAGAGAATACGGTTGTCTTTGACAATGTGAAGTTGTTGAAGATGCAAAAATTCCCTTGCTTTACATGAGCCAACTTGACCTTCAATAGAAACATTGATGAAAACAATGAGAAGTTTCATGTTTCTTTAGAGAGCATCCTGAAAGGCTTGTGTAATTCCTGCATTGTTTTGGTTGATGCCTTGCTGAGGAATCATTGAGACTCATCATGGTTTTGTGGTCCAATCAGAACCTATTCAATACTCACCTTCATTGACTATATTAGTTAGACACAAACCCCGTCAAAACTCTCAAGCCTGTAGGGCACGGGCACAGTGTTAGTTCCTCAATACGATGATCAAAGTCTGTCATCAACATTACAATTGTATTCATGCATCCTTTTTCCAAATGAATCTATATTACATGCACTTGAAGAACTAGCTTTCAAGTCTCTATTCTTCGACAATGTTTAGGTCTAAGTTCATGTAGGCAATTCTATGTTGAAATTATACTTGCATATCAGAATATTATATTGGCGGAAGACCGTTACTCAAATGTCTGCCAAAAAGAGCACCCATTCTGACACGCCACCTATGCAGAGGAAGAAGCCTCACAAGTTTTTGGGCTCCTTTTATCTATCATGGCTGGGGAAGTAGCGAAGAGTAAATATCTCTGCAAGCATGAAGTCCAATAAAAATAATGTATAAGACATATTTGACAACCAACAATTGAATCTAAAATGCAAAATATGTTCCCGGCCTTTCAGAAAATGTGGAGTCCAGCAGAATGTGAGGCCAGCACTGTCATCAAAATTCAAACCAGATATGAATCTTTCAGCCTTATGGTATTATGGGACAATAACATCACTTATATATGAACTATATATCAAGCTTTCAAACCTAAAATATAAGTGTTGGATGCTTCACTGCAAATCCTAGAAGCCTTCTTTCAAATGTAACAACTGGATGATGCACAAAAGTTGATGGTAATAGAAGTCCGTATGGAGCGACCAACCCTTAACATGGTGGTGGGCTCTTGTATGAAAAGCCTTCTTTCAAATATAACAGCTGAATGATGCACAAAAGTTGATGCTAAAAGAAGTCAGTATGGAGCGACCAACCCTTAACATGGCGGTGGGCTCTTGTACGAGACTTAATCAACTCAAATTCACCTCCTACACAAACTTTGATATGCTTCAAGTGAGAAATGCAAGATATGTTATACCTGAAGGGGAACACATAGGAAATCATGAAGTAATGGATTCAGATAAGGAAAGTACCTGGTCAAAGGCATCAAGTAATATTTTTGATGGCTTCAAGTCCATGGTGATGAACTTGGAAATTCCTCGACTCACTTCTCAGAGGAGTCTCAACCAAAATATCCAAACAAAAATGGACCTGCTTAGTATAAATGCTTTGGAGAATTCTTTACAAGTAGCTCTTGATTTTGAGGCCAAAGCTTTAGAAGAAAATGTACTAAGCCTCCACCAACTAGAGCAAGGTTCTCAAAGCCTTATTTTTTAGAATTGTCTCTATTAGTAACTCAAAGCAGCCTTTAAATCAGGGAAATGACAAAGGTAAGAAAAAGTATAGTAGTTATCATAAATATGCATGCATGATAACTACAATGTATTGCTAAAAAATCTTGAATAACGTAGAACCAGTGTTATTGGAACCAGACTGGAACTGGTGAAATTAGCCGGTTCGATCTTTTTGACACCCAAACGGGTCTGGTTCGAGGTTTGGAACCGGAAATGGCCAGTTTTGTATTGCACTTGCTGGTTAGGTACCAAATTGGCCAATTCTGCACAATTTGATTAAAGATGTTCCAAACATAATTATTTTTTAGAAAAAAACAAGAATTTTTTAGTGGGGTAGCCTAATATTCAAGCCTATGGCTTTAGTATTTCTTATGCAATTCATAACATTACCATGAAATGACTTTGGATGTTTGAGAGTAGTTCTGACCTCATTGAATTTCATATGGAGAAAGTAAAATTTAGATCTCACTCAAAATTTAGTAGACTTGACAACCTTTTTCAGGATTTCAAGATTGTGGGGGTAGCCACATTTCCGTTGGATTTTGTTATGTATGAGGGTATGAACTAGTAATTAATCAAGAACACTAAGCTCTCTATGTACCTTAAAGTTAGTGAAATTGGTTGATGAACTCTTCTCTCAAAACCCTACTAAAAATGTACCAATCACTAAAACAAAATTTTGACTTGAGATGCTACATTTTTTTCTATCTTATTTTAATTCTTAGAGGGTGATATTGATGATGGAGATCCTAATATAGACAATGGTTTTGATTATATGTAGGTATTTGTTGTAACACGCTTTTTTTCTTTTTTTGATGCTAACGGTCATTTGGACCCTGTTTGTTGATGTTTTTTCAGTTTAGAGATGGATTGTACTTGATGCTATTTTTGTTATTTGCTTCTATAGGACCTAGATAATGCAAGGGCCACATAATTCCCGCTGAAGCATCCACTTGGGTTAGCCTCTCTGTTTTGGATGATTACACAATAGATAAAATTGGTCAGCACTTGTCAAAAATTACATCTAGCCAGATAGTCGATGCTCAATCCTACTTTATATTTTCTAAGCACAATCAATAACTCCACGAGCGTTTAGCAAATACACCGACTGCCTGCTCAAATGGCTGGTACCTATAATCATAGCCCTGTATGGATAAAAATTGATGACTACGAGTTACGTAAGCTCTATACATTGATGACAGTTTCTTTAGCTTTGCCAAAAACCATTGTACTCTAGTATAGACTAAATGGACACTGGAATTTCCATTATCCAAAAGATGGAATCTTACCCAAAGCATTCACAAAAGTTTTTGCCAACCCACAACTGGTTGAAAATAATCTTCATCATCATAACAAACTTTATGCCCATAATATGCACAAATGGTAACACATGATACATCTCCCAAACCATCGGAGTGCAACTAAAGTCTAATTCGAGAACCTCCATTCTCAACACTTTATACATAAAAAAAACTTGTTTGTAATTGGCCCTCTCTTTGCAATTTTTGGGGCAATTGCTAGTTATATTAACTTACTTGAAAAATTGATCTCCTAAAATGTATTTTAGGTATCAGATGAGGGAAACGGTTATTTTTATTGATTGAGGAATCATTTAGGCAATTTCAGTCTTGTAGAAAAGATTTGTGTTGGTTCAGGCTGGGCCTAAAACTTTTTTATTGTCATCTTATTAATTAATGCATTAGGTTGACCATAACAAAATATCCATTTTTAGAATACACATTATCATCCACCCTTGCTTTCAACAATGCCCATTCACATGTCACTATTCTTCCCCACTCTATGCCTTACCACTCTATGCCTTATAGCGTTTCCTTTACAACATAAGGTGCAAATGCTAGTTATATATATAATAAACATATGAGAAAAAATTTATTTTTATGTTTATTCCAAATTTATGTTTATTCCACATAAATTTCCATATTTTCCTTTAGTTCTTTCAGACCCTGAAACAACTATTCGCTTCAAATTGCAAATGCTTTTGTGTTTTGATTGCTTGAAACATTATAAATATAAAATATTTTTAAAATTTCCCAAATTATATTTATATACATATAAGCCTTTGAATCTTTCTTAAATTTTATTTGCTTAAAATTGAAAATGCTTTCGTATTTTGATCGTTTCAAACATTATTATTATTTTAATTTACCAAGTTATATCTATATGTATATAAGGGTATATAAGCTTTTGCGTCTTTTATAAATCATGGTGGCTTAAAACTGCAACTAATTTCGTGTTTTGGTTGCTTCAAAGATTATTAATTTTCAAACATTTTTAATATTTAAGAGTTTTTAATATCCCTCGGGTTATTTTTTTAAAGTATTTTCCAAGTTTATGTTTATTTCAAATAAGTTTCCATATTTTCCTTTAGTTCTTTCAGACCCTGAACGCTGTCTTCCCAAAATGATATTTGCAATACCCATTCGAACTAAATTACGCTCATATGGTTGAAGTGCAATTGACGTCAACGGAAGTAATCTGTCAGTGGAACCCATCGACTGAACCAGCGAATGTGAAATGATGCCCTATCCTACCAACCTATGGGATTTAGAAGCCAAGAATACCTTAACCTAAATTTACAATATAATCTATGAGCGAGATAGGTTCAGTGTCGTTTACTTCCTCATACAAAAATTTAGCTCAACGGTCGGGAGGGGTCCCCTACTGTTACAGCACATCCAGCTCGATATACTCTACAGTCATGTGACGACCACGGTACGTTAGCCGTTCTCACTACTATTTAACCGACGGCTTTCGTCTGTAAAATCCAGACAGTGGAGTATCCATTATTAGCAGTACAGTTTTTGCTCTTAAGCTACGGAGAAGAGCAGGATGGCAGGGATGGAAGTAGAAGGCGGAGAACAAGAGAGCAGGGATTATGAGGATCACTCCCCCGCCCCTCTTTTGGATTCGCTAGAATTGAAGCGGTGGTCGTTCTACAGAGCCACCATGTCTGAGTTTGTTGCTACGCTGCTTTTCCTCTACATAACACTCACAACCGTTGTTGAAAACAAACGAAGCAAAGGTACCTGCGGCGGAGTGGGGTTGTTAGGAGAAGCCTCCGCGTTTGGAGGAATGATCTCCGTGCTCGTATACTGCATATCGGCAATTTCAGGTATAAGAATCCAAGTGCATTCCTGCAGCCTTGATCATAATCTGATTTCATATTTCATATATATATTGAAGGGCTAAACTGAATCACGTTAATAATCAATGCGTGTGTCCAGGGGGTCACGTCAATCCAGCTATCACGTTTGCACTGTTTCTTGCCCGCAAGGTCTCTCTTCCTCGCGCCCTAGTGTACATTGTAGCTCAATGCCTGGGTGCCCTGTGCGGAACTGCCCTTGTGAGGGGCATGCAGGGGAGCTTTTTTGCCTCCACCGGAGGAGGATCCAACTCTGTATCTACCGGTTATTCCAAGGGAACTGCCCTTCTCGCGGAGATCATTGGCACGTTCGTCTTGGTTTACACTGTCTTCTCTGCTGCAGATCCCAAGCGCAAAGCCCACCACTCTCACACCCCTGTACATAATACAAATCATATTCCATCCTTGAAACTCTCTGTCTATATATATATGAAGCTTGGTGTTATTAAATATTCATTCACCGATGGAAATTTACTAACATGACAAGTGGTTAATGCAGGTTTTGGCTCCGATTCCAATTGGGTTAGCGGTATTCTTGGTCCATTTGGCAACCATTCCTATCACAGGCACGGGCATCAACCCTGCCAGGAGCTTTGGGCCCGCTGTCATATACGGCAATCAAAAATCTTGGGACGACCTGGTAAGAATAATATCTATAATTCTCTGTTTGGAAGTATTGAATTTTACTGATCTAAATAACTTCAAAGAGGAGATTTATATTAATAGAAATGAAATTTGATGATGACTTATCCTTTAATGGATTGAATGCATCAGTGGATATTCCACTGATTGGAGCTGCCGTTGCTACGGCGTATCACCAATACCTTCTAGGAGCGGGTGGTTTTGGTCTGAAAAACTCGAAATCGTTGCATAGCCACCCCACCATTGTAATATAAAATAAAAAATTCACAGGCCATCTCTTATTATCCCAATTGCAGTTTGATAAGTGGGCATTATATGGTCAACTGTGATGATAAAAATAAATATTGATAAACACCATGAACATAATGCTGCCGTTTTTAATACGTCCCTTAGCGTTGTTTAAAGCTTCATTCTCGGAAGCCTTTTATATTTATTAAATATAACTCTTCGATCTCCAATAAGAGTCTAACTCTGGAACATTTATTGTCAAATTAATTTCATACATTCAACATTTTATTGGTGTTGTTTTGTGCAAAGCTTCTGTGTCGGAAGGCTTCCTTTTATATCTGTTAAATGTAATTGTCGATTATTAGTTTTCTGTATTGTTAATATAATTTTAAATTATAAACTATCATAATTAAATGACAACGTTTCTCATAGTCGTTTGATCTTTTTAAGTATTACTTGTTAAAATATTTTTAATTAAAAGCTATAATAATTAAGACAACGTTTCTCATAAGCCTTTGATCTTTTTAAATCTAATTTCTAAATATTATTTGTTAAAATAATTAAAACCAGTCATAATTAAATGGCACAAGGTTTCCAATAATGGCCTGGGCTAACCATCAATCCGAACTAAAGTCCTGATCAGTGCATGAACATAAAATTAATTAATCCAGTCTTCAAAAGCGTTGGGTAAACTTTTCATAGAAACGTCAAATGCATACAAGATTAACTATTAACATTAATGAAATCCATTTCAAAGCATGATGATAAAGGGTATATATATATATATATAAAATCAGGAAAAAGTAAGGTAATTGGTAGAGCTGTACCTGATTATTGAGGAGGTTTGGGTTGAGTACCGGGGATAAGAGCCTGTAGTAAAGATGGATAAGAAGTCTTGCATGAATGAATCTAATATCCATTTTTTGTGGATGACCTTTCATATTTAGGACCCACCAGCATTTTAACACTGCTCTGTGTGGAGGCACTTTCAGATTTAGGACCCACCTGCATTTTAACATTGCTCCGTGCGGATGAACTTTCAGATTTAACACTGCGGTGTGCGAATGAACTTTCAGATTTTACACTGCGCTGTGTGAATGAACGCCAGGTAGAGGATCAGAGAAGCTGTGGGATCGACACAACAGTTGTTGTATTGAGAAAACGCCAGGTGGAGTGCACACGTGGTGCATGCATGCCAGACATGCTACCCAAAAGTTTTTTACTCTTTTACCTTTTTTATATTTTATTTCAATTACTAATATTTAATATTTTATTTTATTGCAATTATTCAGATTTGCTTTGCAAATCTTAGATTGCATGGCCAAGCTCGTTTCCAGTGATCCTGTAAGTAACTAAATCGATTTTTATTCTCTTAGAATTTGTGTTTACTCAGACTGTCTTCAAGATTTGAGCGACCAAATCGAATTACAGTCATCAATTCATGGCCGAATCAATTTTGATTCTTATGGGTATGTTTGTCTTGATAAATTTGTGTTCGAGATTCCTAAAAGTCGGTATTAAATTTCAGAGGAATCGATAAATTTGTGTTAGAGATTCCAATGTGTTTATCCATCTGATTCCTAAAAGTCGGTATTAGATTTCAAAGGAATCAATATATAAAGTTCATAAAATGGATTTTAAGTCATGACCTTTTCGTTGACAACAAATTAAAACCATCATATATTTACTAATTTCTACCGTTGCCACATATTTTGAACCGTCTCACTTTTTTCCCGGTTTGGCTTTCCTGTCCTTGAGTTTAAAGCCTAACGGATTTCGCATCCAAATCGCCCTCGTCACCCCGTAGTGGAAAGGGCAACGATCACATTTTTTTTCTTCTTTTTTGAGGTCGAAGTATATTTTCAAGAAGTGGCAGAGCTTCGGCGGCAGGACAAAACGTTCATATAGCAACCTCACTCAGAACCCTTCATTCAATGATCTATCGGATTGTGTTGCAGGACAACACCTTCCATCAATTTTGAGATTGTATCCTACACAGATATGCTAGTCAAAATAATTTTTCTGTAAGCTTGTAAGAGAATTGTATTGGCTCAATTTCATGCCCAATCCTCAATACAGGCACCATGAACGATCCTTTCAAGGTTGCAAAATCACCGGAGAGCCACAGGAAGATGAAGAGGGATGGATGTAGCCATCTCGGAACAACTCTTCTGATTGTCTTTATATTTCTGCATGCTACAAGACAAGTTGCACAAAGCGTTGTGGCAAACCCCGACAGGGACTATAGCCACGACAGTGGCTCCCTGGTTTAGTAAGACGCTGACACAAAAAAAGTTGTTATTTTATAACTATTTATTATAGACGAAAAGTAAAATGATCATATTTAACCTAAAAGAAATCTATAGATTTATTGTACATTTAAAAGCAACAAAATTATCTCAAAAAACCTCATTGTTGTATATTAAAAAGGAAACTTAAAATGACGAAAAGTAACTTAGAAATAAAATATCTTGAAAACTCTTTTAATGTCCTATACGTAAAAGGAACAAAATATCTCAAAAGACCTTAACGTTCTATATCTCAAAAAAGATGGATGGCACGCTTAAAAACATGTTTACCCAACTAAAATAATTAAATTGGGTAAGATTGACAACCATGGTCTACTTTTTAAAGCAAGTAAAGAAAGCTAAATAAATTATTTTTTGAATTAAATATATAAGAAACTCATCTTAATTAAACTATGATATTGTGATAATAAAAATAAAAGGTCAT